>CAXHSM010001376.1:58212951-58352357 GCA_964019185.1 Maratus speculifer
ATAAATATATTCTATTTCTATATCCTATTACTTTTTTTTATTGTGTGACAGAGTTGTGGTATAATTTTTCAAGAATTTATTCAATGAAATTAGTGTGGATTTCTGAGATTCACTAAAATATTAATTCTGTATAATAGGTAATACAAATTATTCATTATTCATTTACATACTCAATTTCCGAGACGAGATACAATGGTAAATCCATATTTATCAAAATGTGATATGTGCATAAAAGATATTGAAAACCATCAATATTGTGTTATGTATTTTTACAGGAATGCAAAAATAATCCTGTTATTTAGACTTTGTTATATTAATAGTATGTTTAAATATCTTAATTATCAATATCTCAATTATATGTTTTTTTAACATGGAAAACCATTTACATTGCAGTTTTGTACATGTTTTAAAATTAAATGTTATTAAAAATTAATATTATATTTATTCTGTATATTTACATTTCAAAATAATAATTATTATTTTGCGACATTCTTATTTCTACTAGACTTCTGTGCTAACATGCATCAGAGTCATTCTGATTGGACTGGCCAGATTTACTAGATATGGAACTGACCATACAATCAATCGTCATTTGCTGATGTAAATTTTTAGCTAATTCATTTCTCCTGTTGCATGAATTTGATTGAATGTATTTTTTTAGGTAATTAAACTTGCATTTCCTACTCAAAAGATTTAAAAAAATACTTGTATAAAAATAACCTGCATCATTCATGAAACATAACTCAAAACTACTAAATGGCAATCGCCATTATAAGAATTTACAGTGTAGAATTTCTTTTCTTTTAAATAAATTAAATTTCTAAACTATGTATATTTTTAATTAATTAAATGTGTAGAAATTTTAATCTATGTATCTTTTTACATAGTCTGTCAATTAGCTTTTGAACTAAACTTAAAAAATACCCACATTGTAAACTGTCTTATTGTATAAAAAATTGAATTTAACATTAGTAGACCGAAGGTTGAACTTTCAAAATTCCTACACTACTTCAATGAATGACTTTCCATTTCATATATTAACCTCCCAAATGTTTAAATAATTGTAAGATAATGTTTAAACAATGATTGACATGTAGCAGTTAATTTATTTCAAAAGGGAGAGTTTGATTCTTACATGTACTAAAGTGATTACTTTTTATTTCTGCTAGATTTCAGCAGGTTATTGAGCACATTGTTCGGTTGTTCAACTTTCACTCATTATGTTATTTTGTAGATAAAGAACTTTGTGTCTATCAATGTTGTTTTAGCCACCGTTCCAGGGTTCTTACTTATTCTTTACATTAGTAAAGCGTTAGTAAATTGGCTAACCAGAAAGAAAAAACGTTTGCCAAAGGGGAAAAAGCGCAAAATAAATACTTCACGAAATATTGAAAATTTGACCTTTAATCCCTTTTTTTTATTAATATGGTCTAAAAAAAGTTTTTTGAACTGCTTATAGATCAGTTACTTAGCTTAATTTAATTATCTACTACAAATATAATAAAACCTAAATTCTAAATGTCTTGCTCAATCGAGGGAAAAAATATATGATTTAACTCAATAAAATGTTACGAACTAAAACTTCAATTGCAGTTAACTCATGGTTTTAAGATATTACATCCAAAGAATTCTGAAAACTTCAAACTATAGCCAACAAAATATGTCGAAAGCTTAATTTTCTAGAATCCTTCGGTTTTTCATTGTAGCTTGTACTTCAAAGTTGATTTCCAAATAGTATTTTTGCCTATTGTGCACATTAACACATACTGAAATGACATATTTGATTATTGTGGTTTTGTCTAAAGTTAAATTTAACTGCTGTTCAATTAGTATCTCTAAAATTAATGTAAATAGTACGGAACGAATAAACATAATATGTGGCATCAATCATTCAGTAATATAAATAAGAGTGTCGTCTGTAAACACATAAAAATAAGATTATCAAGAATTGAGCAATCCAAATTGGCGAGTCTGATGATGTTTTTGCTTGCCAAATGAAACATTTTGTCGTAATTTGGCATAATGGCGAGCGGAAGCGTAAAACCTGCACCCTTATTTTTTTTAATTCCAAGGTTTATTTTTATGATGAATTATTTTTATATGTAGAATTGAAGTGAGACAACATCAACTTAGAACAGCTATTGAAATTTAAATTATCTAATTTAATCCTTCACTCCACCGAGTGCCACATATGTCACAAATCTAAAGGTGCACATAATTCCCATTATGCGCCCTGAATTAGGCCAATATGATCCCTGTAATTGATCAAGATCAATCCACAGAATGGAATGAAACTTATTTTGTCCATCTCAGATGGCTGCATTTCACAAAATTTTTATTCTTAGGCGGAAAAACCGATCAAGCTATAAAAAGTAAGTTTTCTTTTATTACATTTACTGATTACATAAAATATTATTATAAAGAATGCTTCAGACTGTGAAGGTAATAAAATTTATTTAAGTCCATTTAATTACGAAATATAGTAATACAGTATTTAAAAACTCTAATAAACTTTACGCTTTAATGGCAAGAGCAACGCTTTCGTAGGTATTTATCCTCTTAAAAAGACTGTTTATTGGACGATGGGAATGCAGTGTTAAAATATTCTGCATGCTTATTGGTGTTTTCTTTTAACATCTACTTTGACGTCACATGGGTAAAGTCCATAGTATATAGCGTACGCATGATAAAATATCAAAGTTTAGTAGAAATTTTGAAATTTATTTATTTATTTTACTATTTTTTCCATTTTTAGACCGATGTACGAATTTCAAAGATTTTTTTTTTTTTTTTTTAAATACAGAAAAAAACTGTGCAATGAAGATTTAAGTAGTAATAACACATTTGCAGCTTTATTAGGCAAAATTTTTTCTGGTTTAGATTTAGCTCAGTTTAAACTGCTCGACAGGTTGAAGAATAAAAAAGAACATAAAATTATATTTACAATCTCATTTTTAATTTAAATAAATATATATATTTATATATATACAGGGTGATTATAATTAAAGTCCGAGTTTCAAAACGCTCTAAAAAGCGAACCACTCGTTAGAATTGTGTCAAAATTTAACAGCGTATTATTGAGGAAGGGGGAAAGAACATGAACCAAAAAAAAGAAAGTTCCAAATTTTAGCGACAGATGGCGCTGTAAGCGTCAGAATTCCGACTACAAAGGACAAATTGTAAAACAACGGCTAAGGCGTAAGTTACACGATATAAACCAACTGTATTGCTCAGTGTGCATGACTGTACGCGTGTGATACTGTTAGTTACGTAAGCCCGTCCACCACGGCAAAGTCGTACCACATCGGATGGGAAAAATCGGTTTCTAATTGTCCTGAGGCCGAAAACCGCATAAAAAGCATCCCTCCAATCGGTTTTTAAGTTTGGCGAGACTGGTTTATACCGTGTAACTTACGCCTTAGCCGTTGTTTTACGATTTGTCCTTTGTAGTCGAAATTCTGACGCTTACAGCGCCATCTGTCGCTAAACTTTGGAACTTTCTTTTTTTTTGGTTAATGTTCTTTCCCCCTTCTTCAATAATACGCTGTTAAATTTTGACGCAATTCTAACGAGTGATTCGCTTTTTAGAGCGTTTTGAAACTCGGACTTTAATTATAATCACCCTATATATATATATATATATATATATATATATATATATATACATATATATATATATATATATATATATATATATATATTATTTAAAACTATCTAATTGCCCGGTGCTCCCTGTGTACGTAACAAGAAACAGCACGAATCGCGAAAAAGCACTTAAAATCAAAAGAAAATATCGCGAAAAATATAAAAATCGCGGCACAATTTGCGGATAAACTTAATCTAAAAGAAAAAAAATACTATATTGCCTTAGAGTCTAGTTTCTTCAAAGGATCACGCAAAAACGCGAATTTTGATAAATAGCCGCAAATAAGGGCAAATTTTGTAAAACGTTTACGAAAAAGACACGAACTTCATTAAAGAAACGCGAATTTCGTGAAATGCTTGCGAAGGAATTACGAATTTCATCAAAATGTAGCAAAAAAAGTCCTTAAATTTTGTAGAAGTTTCGTGAAGAAAACGCGAATTTCTTCTAAGAATCGCGGAGAAAGGCGAATTTTGTTAAAGGATTGAGGAAAAACGCAAAATTCGTCAAAGCATCTCGAAAAAAAAACCGCGTATTTTATCAAAGAATTCAAGGAGATTAAAATGGGGTCAATCCGAACGCTTCTCACAAGAGCGAAAACACAATCCGAATTTGACCTAAACCCAAAATAAAGTATGTTAATTGGTTCAAAATATGCTAAGATCAGCAAAGATGTAAAAATCAATCCGACGAATAGAAAAATGTCAAACCCAAACGCGACCCATAACAAAAAATAAGAATTAACCCAACCAAAACAAAAAATAGAAGCAATCCAGACCCAAACCCGATTCACAGGAATAAGTAGAAGTAAAACGACCGCACTGAAAAAATAAGACGCGATCTGCGCATCAGATTGGAGTTTCCAAACTTCTAAATTCGCTCCCCTTGCCTTTGAAGACTCGCCAGATCCGCCCTTGTTTGGGCGTGTCCATCATAGAACTTTTACGGCATACAATTTAAAGATAATAAATATTTATATATTTTTCAAAAATCGGATCAACCCGAAATTTAAGACGCAATCCGAAACTGATCCAAATCCGAAATTATGTGCATCAGTCTGTCCAAAAATCAATGCGCTAAGAGCACTTAGAAAGTAGAAGTCAACCCGAGATGCAGTATCAAAGCAAAAGTCAACCGCACTCAAACCCGACTCACAGCAAAAAAGTAAAAGTCAACTAGACCCAAACGCGATCTGTAACGAAAGAGTACAGGATAACACGACAAGCAGACAAAAATAGAAACCAACCGAGCTTAAACCAGACAGACCTACAGGAAAAAATGTAGTTTTCCCGACTCACAACGAGCTAGTAGAAGTCAATCGGACACATAGAAAAAAGTATAAGATAACCCGGCCAGCAGCGAAAAACAGAAGTCAACCAGAGCTAGACCCGACTCTCAAATTAGAATCGAGTCTCCAGATTTCTAAAATCTCCCCTCCTTGAGGATTGTCCATATCCGTCCTTGTCCCAAGCTCACATAAAAAGCCCTTTACAGGAATCATACATTTTAAATACCATTTAATTAGAATTTTATATTTTCTTTTTTAACCATTTGAGAAATATGTAGTTGTTTCTGTTGGTCGAGAATTGTGATATCTCAAGCATTTCTGAAGTGATGTCAAGATTTTATTCGTTTTCTGATTGGTCCATGTTTAATGTCCAGAAATGGAATACCTTTAATGCCATTATGACAATAAAAGTATAGAAAACTACAAAAAATTAATAATTGAAAAAGAAATTGAGGTACAATTTTTAAACAAAATGCATTTAAAAGTACATTTTTCCCTTATCTGACGGTGTAAAATTTGAAAATGTGTGATGTTTAGAAATTTAATTTGCAGTACTGAAAATTGTAAAACGGAAATTTCATTCAAATTTGTTAATGATGAGTTCAGGGATATTAATCCATGGAGTACATGGCTATGTTATTACATAAACCACGTTTTGTTCATCATAAAAATTATTTTTATTTATTTATTTATTTTTGTCGTTAGCATTACCTACACGAGGGTTAGAAGAGATTAATTTCTGAAACAGTAGATGCATAAATGTATGAATAGTTTAATGTGTTCAACAATTTATTTGAATGAAATATTTAATGTGTGGGATTGATCCAGCATATATATTCAGATTTTCCTTGGTCTCAACTGCCAGCTACAGAATTACCCCCTCCCCCTCACAGTTTAAGGAGCGTTAGTCAAACAACGTTGACGTCAAAAAGAAACAAAAACATCGATCTTTTGTGTTAAAATAACATTTTGTTGAATGCATTTTTAGATTATTTTATATTATTTATCAATAACTTAATGACATGATTTAGGAATTTATTTATTTTTTTGTTTGCTAAATTATATCTTTTGCAAATCCTTATGTTACTGTCAGTTTTGTAATCAATTTTCTTAGAGGACTATACATCCTGTTTTTTAAAGTTTTATTGAAGAACTTTTTTAAGCTTTGTAGATTAATCCTTTGCATTTATTACTAAAATAATAAAGTTAAGGATTTAAAAAATTACTTTTTTGTTAATTATTATTAGATATTTTTCATTTATTACAAAGTACATTTTCTCCCCTCGTGAATTTCGTGCATTTCATCAGAATTATTAAATATGCAATTTTTCTCATTGTAAACAAAAAAATTATTTAATATCTTCATATTTACCCTACCATTAAACAATTTCTTTAATAATTCAGTTACACATTTATTTAAAAACTTTTACAGACAAACAAATAATCTCAGTATTTAATTTTCCAAAAATACTCTTTAATGATCCCAATACATTTAATGAAGCACAAATATATTTTCTTTCTATTATTTCTTCAGTGATAAGTTGCATCTAATACATTTATTTTAGGGCAGTTACTTTAAAAAAATAATCTAAAGAAAATCTAAAAATAACAAATTTTCATCATCACAAAATATATATGCTTTTTTTTCATATTCCATATTTTAAAAATATTTTAATGTGCGAAGGATTGATATTAAATATATTCCAAAATTTGATGTCAAGTTCACAATTTTTTATGTAACCATTCGTACTCTTTATTTGAGGTTCTAATCTGAGTGCCAGCAAAATCTAGAAATTTGCTTTCAGGGGCAAACTTAATAAAAAAAATATTTAGTTTTATCAAAGAAAATACTCATATTATTTTTACTATAACGTTATTGTCACCCACTGAAACACTTTAATTTTAGCGTCTCAATCTCAATATCAGTTGAATGAAAAAAATATTAAAATGAAACAGCTTTATGAGTAAAAATATATTATTTTAAGTTATGACGTAATTTTCTGTAGCAAGTTTTTTGAAAAGTTATTTTTTATTGTAAGAGTAAAATGACATGATTTGGTTATTCCCACTGTCTCCCTACTGTCTACAACAATGAAAGTAAACCGATTGCTAACCATATAAAGAAATTTCATTTTTTTAATAGTTAAAATACAAAAATGGGATTATTTTTAAAAATAGTGAGTGTAGACACATCTGCAAATAAAATTCTTTTATTTAAAAAAATATTTATCAAAATTTGTTCAATAGGAAGTTCATGGCAGAAGACTAAATAAAATATACTTAAAAAAAAGAAAAAAGCTTGGCGAAAACTTGACGCAAACGCATATGAATGAATAGTTTTAATATGCTTATGATTTGAAAACGGTTCCAACAATGAAAGATGATTTGCGCCAAATCATTATTTTTTTTATTATCAAATCCACATTTTTTTAATGTAAAATTTCTAATCATCAGAATTTAATGAAATTAAAATGGGACTACATGGGTGTCTTATTCTTTCAAACAAAAAAGAATTACCAAAATCGATTCATATTTAAAGAATTTATGAGTGAACAAGAAATACATACAGGTCGAAATCATAACCTCCTCATTGAAGTCGGTTAAAATCAGGCTTGTCTTTTAATCACTTCACCATCTGCACCGGATAAATAGTGGGTAAAAGCACTGTTTCCCTATACCTGTCGCCGGTAAAGTGGTAAAATATATAGGCGACAGGAGACAATATTGCAGTGCCACAAATTTTTTTATTCGTTGATATAGGACACAGCAAGAAAAAATTGGCCTTAGACACTAAATCACGGATCAATAGCCTAAGCAACTGTTATGTATGAATCGAGAAAACATGCTAAATAAATATTGAATTAATTATTAATGCAATAAAAAAATTTCGCTCATAATAGCTGCAGAGAATACAGCTCATACGCAAAATATTAGAATGATTACTTTTTTTTACAACTTGAATATATCGTTTCGTAATTTAATGTCTTTTAGTGCAAATGCCCAAACGATATTTGTATTAAGAACTTATTGTTGATTAAACTTGTTTATTATCTTAAAATTAGTATAATTTTTTGAAAAAATTAATTAAAAAATATATTTTGAAAAGTCAACATATTAGAATATTTATTCAAGAGGTTCAAAATATCAGAAGTTTCACATTCATTCTCTTTTAATTATCATAACTAATAGCATCATTGATTAAATTCAGACGACTTTATTTAAAATCAGTATTCTTTTTGCAATTTGTTTTTTCGTGTAAAAAAGAGTCGTATGCGTAAATCAATTAGACTTCGTATGGTTAATTTGTATCGGCACGGTAAAAATCAATGTTATATAGCAAATTATTTACATAGTTCGCAATCAAGCGTTAGTAAAATACTAACACAATATTCAAAAAATGGAAAATTTCAAAATAATTGCCGAAATGGCGGACGAAATAAAAACATCTTCTAGCGATAACTGGAAACTGAAGCGTAAAGTTAAGATTTTTTTTTTAAATGCGCGATTCTTGACCGAAAATGGAAAGAAGAAGGAGTTGAAGTTTCTACATCGAAGACATTAAGATGTCTCCATAGATTTAATTATAAATCTCGTATACCGAAAACAAAATCTCTCATGACTGCAAAATAAAAGGGTATAAGATTAAATTGGTACAAATCAAGACATTTATGGAACAAAGAAGATTGGAAAAATATATTATTTAGTGATGAAAGTATGTTTTGTGATTCATATGCTAATCAAAGTTTTCGACTTTGGAGAATGAAGCAAGAAGCATTTGATAAAGAATGCCTTAAAAGTTCCATAAAATTTGCAAACGAGTGTCATGGTTTGGTGTTGCATGAGTGCAGATGACCTAAGTTATGCTTCGTCTATGAAAAAGTTAACTAGAAAGAAAGTAAAAAAAGTGTAAAGAAATTTTGGAGTATTAGATGATTCCATCATCAGAAGATTTATTTGAAGATGATTTGATATTTCAGCAAGATTTAGCATCACCACATACCTTGATGTCAACTAAGAATTGGTTCCCCCAACGTAACATTAAGGTACATCTTTGGCCACGAAACTCAAACCTTAATCCCATCGAAAACTTATGTTGTATATTGAAGAAAAAATTCCAAGAAAAATCCTCTTTTAAGTAAAGCTGAGTCAGTGGCACGTATAAAGTCTATTTGGGCTAATATTGATAGGAATGTTTGCAAACACTTTGTATATAGTATGCAAGATCGATTGTATGCTGTTTTAAAAGCTAAGGGGGATGCTACAAAATTTTAACTGCTATTTACTTCATATTCATAAGGTAATATTGTTGCGTAAAATAAAATATTCTAATATTTTGAACCAATCAAAATTTTATTCTAATATCTTGATGCGTTTCAGAAAATATATACCCAATTTATTGTAGTGTATTTAATATTTTGTGATTGTCGAAATCTTATCTAAATATTTAAAATATACTTTATAAGAAATATAATTGCCTTTACTTAGCATTAAAAATAAATAAATGAAAAATAATTTTTTTGTTATTACTTTTTCTTAATTATTCTAATATTTTGCGTATCAGCTGTACATGAAAATGAAATATGCTCCATTTAAATCCTTATGAAATTTTTTAAGAAGAGAATTTAACAAATATGTGAGATTTTTTTACAAACAAATATATTTTTTGCTCACTTATAATATTTTCGAAAGCGTTACTTCAAATAAGCATTTCTTATCACCTAAGATATTGAGGTACAATTTATCCTTTCAATTCGTATCAATTTTTTAATTTCGGAGAAAATTACTTTACAGAGAATTAAAATAAATAAAAGCAACTACAAAAAAGATTTACATGAAGTTTTACTGAAATCTAAAGAATATGTCAAAAGTTATTTGCTTATTAACAAAAACACACTAAGTGATGGAAGAGGTGTAATTTTTTTTATTTTATTATTGAATGCTTAAATACAAGAAATGTGACAACAATAAGTGAACGAGCATATACAAATTTTATAATGAATTTTGACAGTAAAAATTTAACAGATTTTCAGGAAGTGTCTATTTGGTATGAAACAAATAATGTTTTCTTAGATTGCTATTCCTAGAAAATGCTTTCGAACATATTTCACAAACAAATTGCTTTTCTTCTGTATGCGTCAAAAGATGATTTCTTAAAGCACTCTTATCATTAAATTTTTTGGAACATGCTTCACAAACAAAGGGCCTTTCTCCTGTATGCTTCAAGAGATGGGTTCTTAGAGAACTATTCCTAGAAAATGCTTTGGAACATATTTCACAAACAAATTCCTTTTCTTCTGTATGCGTCGAGAAATGACTTCTTAGATGACTACTCCGAGAAAATCCTTTGGAACATATTTCACAAACAAAAGGTTTTTCACCTGTATGTGTCAAGAGATGCTTTCTTAAAGTACTCTTATCATTAAATCTTTTGGAACATACTTCACAAACAAAGGGTCTTTCTCCTGTATGCGTCAAGAGATGGGTTCTTAAAGAACTATTCTGAGAAAATGATTTGGAACATACTTCACAAACAAAGGGTCTTTCTCCTGTATGCGTCAAGAGATGGGTTCTTAGAGAACTATTCTGAGAAAATGATTTGGAACATATTTCACAAACAAAAGGTATTTTCCCTGTATGAGTCGAGAGATGTCTTCTTAAATTACTAATATGAGAAAATTCTTTGCAACATACTTCACAAACAAAGGGTTTTTCTCCTGTATGCGTCAAGAGATGAGTTCTTAGATGAACATTCTGAGAAAATCTTTTGGAACATATTTCACATATAAAAGGTTTTTCTCCTGTATGCGTCAAGAGATGTTTTTTTAAAGTATTCTTAGCATTAAATGCTTTGAAACATACTTCACAAAGAAAGGATTTTTCACCTATATGAATCGAGACATGTCTTCTTAGATCAGTATTACGAGAAAATCCTTTGGAACATATTTTACACAAAAATTGTTTTTCAACTGTATGAATCAAGAGATGGCTTCTCAGATTACTATTCTTAGAAAATGTTTTGGAACATACCTCACAAATAAAAACTTTTTCTTTAGTTTCAAAGGAGGCATGTTTTTCTTTTTCAGGAATAAATTGGTGTTCAACAGAGAAAGGTTTTTCTTCTGTAATCGATGACATTTTTTAAAGTGAAATAGTTTTATTTCTGAGGGTAACAGAATCTCCTCTAAAGTATCAGTATGAAGAAATAGTCACTATTTTCATCCAAGGAAATGATTTTTTGCACTTCAATGAAAAAGTTTTATCCAAGTGTGAAACTAAAAGCAAAAAGAAAAATAATGAACAACTCGCTGCTTAATAAATAGCACCAAATTTTAACTTTAAATTAAATATTAGATATTTCAAGTTTCATTACTTTTGTACAAAATTCACACATTAAAAGTTATAAGGAATAGCTGAAACTTAAGAAACAAATTTATTTACAAGAACTATAAGTTTGTAAGGGGATTCACAGCTGTAGGTTTATTGTACTTATGTCTCAATGCATCTGGCAGGAGAGGTATCATGCTCTTCGAATCATGAATTACTGTACGCAAGACACATTTGTGCGATCTTTTGTGCCTTCAATCAAAATAATTTTTAAGAGGAACTAAAACATTCTACTAGTGATTAAAATACTAATATCAATGAAATTTCATCAGATAATTTTTCAAAAATTGTCATACAAAGGAAACATTTATAAGATATAAATGAGTTAAATATACACTAAATGTTATACATTAAATATTAAAACAGTATACTGTAGCGTTCCCACAAGGGAAGATCAGAAGTTTATTACTCAAAAGGTAATATACAGACATGTCAAACATTCCTCTTAAGTATTCATCTGTCAGAAAAACATAAATTTATCATTCTTAGTATAATATCCTTTTACTTAAAAAATTCAATTATTCTACCAACAAACCATTTTTTAGAAGGTATTTTTTTCTGTCTTATCAGTACCAAGTTTTCTTTTTGTATATCATTCCTATTAAGTTTCCATTTTCCACTGCGCTAGAGATTATTCAAATAATCTCATTTCCATAATTTCCGAATTCTTTGGCTAAATTTCGTTATTTTTTGCCACTTTAGCAATCTATTTTCATTGATGTAATCCAACTGTGATTTGGAGATCGAAGTGGCAGGTCTTCGTATGAGAAAAAAAGGAAGGGTTAATGTTTCAAAAATCTGGTGACAGTGGGGTAAGAGAACATGAATTTTAAACTCCCTTAATTTCAGCTAATATGTTCAAAAATTCTTCTAACGTTAGTTATTACCGTTTTTAAGTAAAACTTAATTAATTTTACTCTTGATTCCCAGATGACACTAAAATTTGTGGATTTGGAAGGAGGGAGGGACAATTTTCTATTGGATACCTTTACAGCTACAGAGATTAAGAAGCTGTACAATGACGTATGGAGAAGTAACCATGTTTTTTTCAAATCAATCTCTGCTCAAATGAAATAACTTTTGAACATTTGCATCTTCTGCCAAACACATGTTTTAAGCTGACTGTTTAACACCTGAATTGTCATATTAGATATCTAAGTACATGTGTATTTTTTTAACACAAGCATACATAGACTATAACATAAATTTTATTTAATACACTCTTCGTTTTTTTTTTATTATTTTTTTTTAATGTAACAAAAATAGGTCCACAATAACTTAAGCCAGTTATGGAAAATGCATAAGTTTGAGTTATAAAGATTTTCAACAGTATATTTAATGAAGAGAGTCCATATTTTAAGGCTTTATCTTACACATAGTATGGATTATAATTTAACCAAAAAACATTACATGAAAACTTCACCAATGTTTGAGAAAAGATTGAAAACAACATTTTTTGTCAATTTTTTTATTATTACAAGTCTTTATTATTTAACATGAATTCAAAATAAATTATTTGCATTAAAAAACTTTTAAATAAATTTTCATTTTACTGGTTGAAGGTGATTATAAATATGAAATTGTCCATTGTCACTTTTCTGAATTTGAACCCTCTACCTCCAATAAGTCAACTTCAAAAGATTTATGAGTATAACTTAAAATGTTCGTATAGTAATCGAAATACATTTTTATTAAATATTTTTAATTTATTTTATAAAATATAAGTTTAAAATCGTGCTTTTGATCGACCTTGAATTCTTCTAGCAACAAGGCTCCTGCACACTCATTTGTTCATCCCCTTCATTCCTCCAATCCTTGCACTTTGTTTTCAATCTGCTTAATTTTAGAACATATGCAACGAAATTCACTCTTTATGTGTCATATTAAATACAACCCATATTCAAAATGCAATATTGCAAATAATAAATAATATCTCCCATTATTTATGAATCATTTTTTAGATATGCTAAAAATTATTTAAAAAATGCACTTATTAAGTTACTAATTTGTTTAACATAAGCTACGTAGCATGAAGGGGGAACTTAGTGCTTTAGTTTCTGACCTATGTCAAAGGAATTAAAACAATTTAAAAGAATTATATTGACCATTTTCAAGAAATGCAAACCCAAATTTCAATTGAGTAATGTCAGCTGTCGTTGTGTTAAATGGGACCGAGAAAGATTTAAATAATGAAAATTGCTTCATTAACTCATCTTTGGAATATACAAGTAAAGCAAGCAAAACACTAACCCTTGGTCTGACACATGACACTAATGTCCAATCAATCCTATCCTCTATGTAATAAGCAGAACGTATGCTGTGATGGACTTTAATCTTTATGAAAAACTGCTTCTATCCACTAGTAATGAGCAAATCTGGAAAATTTGAAAGTCGATAAAAATCTACATCATATAAACTGCATTGATGACAATAAGAATTGATTCCCATATTCTAGTATTGATATTTCAATATTTGTATTAACAGAGATAAGCTCAAAATTACAATTTCAGGATTCCCAGCAAAACATGTTTGACAATTTCAATGACAAAATATCAAAAATTTCCATGATCAAATGGGCAACTTTGATCACACTTTACTCAATTTAATAGAAAATATTTGTAAATTCCCTGACTTTTCCTGTATATTAAAAAAAAAAAATCATTTATTTTCTCTGACAACTTTAAGAATTCCTATCTTTCTACATTTTATATGACTTTCTATGGCACTTGGAATCCTGTATTAATGTAAAAAAATTAAACTATCTGCTACAGAAAAAAAACATTTTAATGATGCTTTAAATGACAGCATAATATCCACAAAAATAAAAAAAAAGCAACACATGAAGTTAACACAATTCAAAATTGAGACGAAACATATATTACCAGTAACATATGTTAGTAAACAGAGTGGGGTAAAATCATTAATATTTTAAAGCTTAAACTTAACTTTATTTCAAATCTGTTTATTTTTTATGATTAATAAGATTTATCCCACCATTTTCACCAACTTGAATTATTACTTGAATATCCTACTACCGTATTTTCCGGGAATAACGCTGCACCGAGTATAACGCCGCACTTGGTTAAAAATAAAAAAAACTAGTTTAACGCCACACCGGGTATAAGGCCGCACCGGATATAACGCCGCTCCGGGTATATTCCCACATTCATTATTAGAGCAATGAAATAAAATTATTAACTGATATAAAGTAAAACATTTTGATCTTAAATAAATAACTTATCTTTTTTGTTGTACAGTTATTTCAATGAAATTAGAACCTCATCCATTCGCTGCGCCACGATTCCCGTTAACTTTTGCTAAATTGATAACATTCAGCTTAAATTTTGCAGGATAACTGCGGCATTTACAACTCACATCTGAGGACATATTCAAGATAAAACTTACCGCAAAATACCATTAATCCTTCTCCCAAACGTGACGAAAAATCATAAAATAAGTAGAAGGGGGGCGCTTACACGGGATTTTTCCGCTTTAGTTTCACAAAATTTACAGGAATGAATCATGATGAAATGAATGAATCGTTGAATGAATCATGAATTTTGATACTTGAAGCAATACTTGAAAAAATGTGCGTTTTTTAAACATAATTTCTGTCGAAAAACTCAGAAAAAAAAAGAAATTTGTAAAAAAAAACGCAAAAAAACCATGAAATTAATTAAAAAATCTCGAAAAAACGCACATTTCTGAAGATTCAGCATTTATTCAATTCATCATGATTCATTCCTTTCTCAACCGTTCTTTTGACATAATTTGTACTTTTCTAGATATTTTTTGACGTAATTTTCGCTTTTATTACAATCTTTCGTCGAGATGTGGGTTTTTTGGCGATCTTCATGATTTTTTTGCAATCCTTTAAAGAAATTTGCGGTTATTTTTCATGATTGTTTGGCGAAATTGGCGTTTTTTCAGTGATTGTTTTGGAAGAAAGGGCGTTTCCCCGGAGATTTTTTGAAAATTTCAATTTTTTTATAATGTGGGGGGGGGGGCGGATTAACGGGATTTTACGGTATATCAGTAAATTAAAATCAATTTTAAGCATCAGATTCTTTAACCTTAAAAATATAATTCCACGTGCATGTGTATAATTACAGCGAAAGCAACGAAAGTTTAGATTTGCCGATCTGTTTTTAAAAATTTTAAATTAATTAGTCCTATTTCCAAGCCGCACCTAGTTATTGGCCGCACTTTTGTTTACAAAACAAAAAAATCTAGTTTAACGCCGCGGCGTTATTCCCGGAAATTACGGTAATCAATTTTGCCAAATTATACTTGCACATCTCATCAAACAATACATGAAATTATACAAATTTATATAATTTCTATTTTAAATTAATGAAAGCACAAATAACTTAGTAAAATACTAATTAAACTCTCTTGATGATTCAGAAAACATGGGTTATCATGTTTAATGTCAGATAAACATGACATTTCTGATCAAAATTTACTACCCTTTAATCTTGCAGTTTGGCGATAGTATTTTGATTGATTTGAAAATAAAGTAGTACCTTTTATACTTATCAATCGGTGAGACAGACATAAATTACGAAAAATCTTTCTCTTACTCTCCCCATCCACTAATTAATGAAAAATGCCCCCCCCCAAAAAAAAAAGACTTCTCTGCACGGCAAAAGTTAAACTTACCCTTAAATATACTTATTCAATTAAGAAAAAAAAAACCTGGAATATACATAAAAACAAACTTCAACAACATACATTTTCCCTGGTGAAACTACACAAGAACTTTCGATGTTGTAAGTCAAACCATCACTTCACCAAATACATAACTAAACACAAACACATTTTTAAAAAATGTACCCATCCAAAATACAATACAGTAAAACCTCTAAATAACGGACACCTTGGGAGCACAGTAATTGTCCGCTATTCGGAGGTGTCCGCTATTGGGAAAACCTCAGAGATAGAAAAATTGCTAATAAATGCTTAATGTTTTGTTAGTCGATTTCAAAATATCCTAAAACCTCTATTATATGATTAACTAGAAATTAAAATAATTTTTAAAGCAATAAAACTGAAAAAAAAATGTGCATTCCTTTATCTTTTGTTTATTACTTTTTTACATTTTTTTTTTTTTTTTTTTTTTTTTTTTTTTTTTTTTTTTTTAACAAAAGTTTGCTTTTACTTGCGATTACACGTAATTTGTTTTCCAGTGTGAAGTTTTAACTCTGTCAATATTTTTAATTCTTTTGAATCATCTTTTTGCAAATATAAAATAAAAAATAAAGTAAATAAATAAAAAATAAAGTAAACAAATAAAACAAAATGGTATAACTGTTTACTGCATTTTTTTGCTTCTTAAAAGCATGCAATCTCAAATCATCCGAGGGAAGGGGGGGAGGTTGTGCTCACAGATAAATGTAGGGGGAGAGGAGACTTTCTCCAGCTCACTGCGACATTTATCTGTGATCAGGAAATTTGTGATACATTGCCCTGATAAAATCAGACGATTTTTATTTTTTTTCTTCGTTAAAAAGTAATTTTTCATTCTTTTTTGCCAAAATTACTGTCCGCTATTCGGAATGTCCGTTATTCAGAGGTTAAATATACAAAAACTTAAGTTTTGGGAGTGGGGATTTAAAAACTGTCCGTTAAATAGAGGTGTCCGCTATTCGGGAGTGTCCGTTATGGAGGTTTTACTGTAATTTTACTATTTTTCTGTGTTTATTTAACAAAATTCATGATTTTTTTTCCTGCGATCATTTACAAATATTTGCAAAATCGCAATTGCAAAGAAAAAAAATCACTAATTTCAAAAAATGATCGGTTGTCAAAATTCGCGATTTTTTTCTGCGATCGTGGAAAAGATAAATTTTAGCAAAAAAATGCGAAAGAATTTTGAATTTCGCCAATCGATCGCCGAAAAATCGCGAATTTCGGCAAATGTTCGGAAAATATGACGAATGTCATATAAACGCAGAAAAAAGCAGATTCCTAAAACAATGGCCCAAAAAATTATCATTTACTGTATTTCGGTAAACGATCACAGAAAAAATCTCAAATTTTGACTACCGATCGCATAAAGAAATCGCAAATTTTTTTGCCGATCCTTTCACGAATTGCGATTCTTGCCCGCGAACGATATACTAATTTCGTAACCATTTTTCCACGATAGATTGACGAAATTTAGAATTTTTTCCCCAGCAAAAGAGACAAATTTGGCCCTGCAGCAGATTTTTTTTACTGCAGTCTGCAACACATGCAAAAACTTAAAAAACAGTCTGCAGACCAATCCCTTGCATTACATTATTTGCACGTAAACTTTCAAGTATTTGTGATAGACATAAAAGAAAAGTATACTTTAAAAAAAGAAGTTGCCTTTCTTCTCAGAATTTTTAACGCCTCATACATTGTCCTAAAGACGGGGGGGGGGCTCCTCTTTGACAAAATTTGTGGTTTATTCACGGTCTTTTGACAAAATTTGCATTTTTTTCGCGATCTATTGACGGAAACTACCGTTTTCTTGCGAACTTTTGAAGAAATTTGCTGTTTTTTTTGCGCGATTTTTTAACGAAAACTGCCGTTTTTTCGCGATTTTTTGAAGATGTCTGACTTTTTTTGCTAACTTTTGAAAGAAATGTTACGTTTTCCCGTGATTTTTTGATGAAATTTGCCGTTTTTTCGAAGAAATTCGCTGTTGTTTCGTGATCATTTTACGAAACTGCCGTTTTTTCGCGTTCTTTTGAAGAAATTTGCCTTTTTTACGATCTTTTGAAGATATTTGTCATTTTTTCGTGGTTCGAAAACTACCGTTTTTTTCGTGATCTTTTGAAGAAACTTGCCGGTTTTTTCACGATCTATTGAATGATTTTGTTTTGAGGAAATTTGCCGTTTTTTCGCGATCTTTGGACGAAGTTTGCGTGTTTTTTGCGATCTATAACGAAATAGATTTCTTTTCGAAGACTGTTTGTCGAACTTCGCGATACATTTTATGTCCGAATTTTTGGATTTAGGACCGAATTTTTTTAATTTTTGCTAAATTTTTAACAGTTTAAAAATAGTCTGCGGGCCTTCCCAAGATTCTGCGACGTGCGTCGCAGTGTTGCGCCGATTCTGCTCCCCTGAAATTTGGTATATTTTTTTCCGTGGCTAAGTTTCACTATAGTTCCACGGAATTTGGTTTCATCCTAAGACAGATTAACATAATCCATGATTTTCCGCCGGTTTCTGACTGAAAAATTTTGCGATTTTTACCCGCGAACAAACAGTTAACAAATTTCGATATTTTCCTGCGACAAACTAACAAGTTTTCCGATATTTCCTCACGACAAATTGTTGAATTTCGCGATGTTTTTCCCGCTATCAAATGAGGAAAGCTACGATCTTTTTCCTGCGACCGATCGATGGGTAAGGAGATTTTTAAAAAAAGCGAAAAAAGAGACTAAATCTGAAAAATATAGACTAAAAGAGACAAATGCAAAAAAATAGCGAGAAAAGCGAGTTTAGCGACTCGCTCCGAGGCCTATACTAATACATGAGAAAAGAATATACAGGCCATTACAAAATTCAAGTGCCAAATAAAAAAGGGGTAATAGAAGGCATCAAGTTGATGAAAGATTACCATAGAACATGGGGTGGGAAATCATGTATTTAATTAAAATACAGGGTATTCTGCTCAAATTCAATTTGTAATAGCGACTAACTTTCAGAAAACTGAAATATAATACAAAAAAACTTTTAAAAGACATTCTCACCTTTTCTGTATATATGATAGTATTGAAAAAAATGGTAGACATTTCCATTACAAAGACAAGCAGTATGCCTGCCACTCCAAAAATAGGACCTCGAATGTTAGTTCATTCAGTATTATCAATTGCTTGGGCACTCTGTTTTTCAAGAATTCGTCATAGTTTTTATAATATTTCACACAAAATGAGATTCATGATGATTGCATTCCCATTGTAATGTTCTTTATTTTTTTCAAAATTATCCCTTCCAATGCAAGTTCAGTTAGGATGAAACATCTTGCATTTGTAATGCAATGTAATCACATGTTCTATAGTAACAACAAAAGTAAAAATAACAACACATGAAATTTTGTGCCATCATTTTAATGCAAAAGTTAGGAAGATATATATTTTACAATTCATTTATCTGGTATCCAAATTCATTTATCTGGCAAACAGGTTGAGATAAGCATATTAATATTTTAAAGGTAAAACCTATTTTTATTTCTTATACATATATTTTTTTATGATGGACTATATTTATATATATCATCTTCATCTGGTACTACTTGTTTTTCCTGCTGACCAATTTTTCCAAACTGTACACCAAATTACATGAATTGACATAATTTTTATATTAAATAATGAAAGAACAAAGAAATTAATTATCCTCTTTAAAAAAATATAAATAAAAAGTCTTATTTAAAATATTTTGATGACATAACAAATATGGGTACAATACACTCCCTCAAATCTGCACAGCTTGTGATCAGAGGGTTGTGCAGATTTTAGAATTTTGTGGATTTCAAGTCATTGCTTTGTTTACATTCTTAAAGTAGTAATTTAAATGTAATAATTAATGCAATTGAGGTTATAATAAATGCTTATAATATAGTTGAATAATGTAATAATTAAGAAAAGTAATAAACAAAAAAATTAAAATGTAGATTTTTTTTCAAATGATTAAAATATTACAAACAAAAGTCACGTAAATAAACAATAATGTATAGTTAAGTATTCATTATAAAAATGTGATGCTTTTTTTCCTAAATTATTCAATGAAACTTACCCCATAAAGCTACACTTCTAATTCACAGAAGAATCATAAAATAAGGATGTTGTATTTCAAGTTTAGCCAGACTTAATAATCAAAAAAACTTAATTAATGCTTAAATGCATTCAACAAAAGATTGTAATTACCAGTAATATCAGAAGTATCTTGATTTTTTGGAAAATAAATTTATCCTCCCTTCATGAAAAAAAAACATGAATCAGTCATATTAAGGAATATTGCAGATTAATACAGTGGGCTCTCTCAAATTCACATAGCTTGGGACTAGAGATTGTGTGGATTTTAGAATTTTGTGGATTTTTGGTTATTGCCTTGTTTACAGTTTTTAAACAATACTTTGAATGTAATTAATAATGCAATTGAAATTATAATAAAACATTAAAATAAGTAATAACATAACATAATAAAGTAAACATCAAAATAAGTAGTAAGTATATATTATTATAAAGTATTACATATCATATTATATCATTATAAAATAAACATCTTAATAATCAAAAATACTTGATTAATATATAAATATATTTGATAAGAAGACTGTGATTACTATTGATATCAGCAATATCTTGAAATTTTTTAGAAATAAATTTATTCTTTCTTCATGAATTCAGTAATATTAAGAAAAATTGCAACTTAAAGTACATATGAAATTGATATAAAACTAAGAAAGTCGAATTTTGTCCCTGTATATGAACTGAAAGTTTCATTGTTTACATCTGTAAATTGTGTGTGGATTTAAGGGAGTCTACTGTATCATGTTTAACCCTTTGAGAGGCAAAGCACTTCCATTTTTACAGGGCCATAACTATAAACTTGGAGGCCCTGGGGCAAACTAGTGGGGCTCCTCGCGCCCGGGACAAATTGAAACTTTGCTCCGGTTTGCAGTTTTTTTTCGCATGCCGCTGTTTAACCATACACTATAGGATAACCAAAAAAATGACTAAAAAATGTAGAATTGTGCAACCCTACTCGGTAGGCACCTGGCGTCGATGCAATTTTTGCCGATCCCACTGAAGCTAGCTTCATGGAGAAAATACAGACTTCTAATTGATTGAATCCTTTAAAGAGCGTTTTGTTTAGATTCATTTTTGAGTTTATGTAACTTAATCATACACCTCTGTTTAAAAAACTTTTGAAAGATGGATTCTGATATTTTTTATTTTTTTTTATTTTATGTATTTATTAATAAATAAGAAGAAAGATTCTCTGGAATTTTCTGATGTTTTTTGTATTATTCAACCGATTTGAAGTTTTTCCCTTATACTAGCTCCAGTGAGATCCGCAAACATGCTGGCCCGACGTGACACAATAGACTCGACATTCTGCTGTCTGCTCTAGAGCTGCTTTTGCATGCGATGCATATAGAGTATATTGAAAGACATGCAAAAACATTTCCTATAGGACTTTGATTTTTTTTATTACTAAATTTTAGCTAGGTGCTGGGCATTTTATATGAAGTGAGACTAGAAACTAAAATCAATAATTTTTTTAGCCAGTTTGGGGACCCTTAGGCTTGGAGGCCCCGGGGCAGTGCCCCGGCTGCCCAGTGGTAGTTATGACCCTGCATTCTTAAAATGGTGTAATAACTGAATGACACCAGAATTTAAAAACAAATTGATTTCAAAAGAGATAAAAAAGTTTCTTCACGTAATTGATAAAATTAAAATTTACATTTCAAAATTCTGGTATTAATGTAGCATTTCACAATTAAAACTAAGTGGGATATATTTTGTCCCACCGACCTTCAAGGGGTTAACATCAGATAAATATGACATTTATATAAACATCCATTATTGAAATTTAATCTTATAGCCAGATGATAATATTTTGGTTGAAGTGAAACTCAAGTAGTACCCTTCATTTGCATTATACACAAGAAGACCTACCGTAAAATACCGTTAATCCGCCCCCCCAAACGAAAAGAAAAATCGTACAATAGTTAGGGGAGGGCGCTTACACGGGATTTTTTCGCAATCACTCAACAAAATTTACAGGAATGAATCATCATAAAATGAATGAATCATAAATATTTATACTTGAAAAAATTTGGGTTTTTTTCTTTTTTAAACGTAAATTCTGTCGAAAAAAGGAGAAATTAGTAAAAAAAAGCCAAAACAAGCATGAAATTATTTAAAAAATCTTGAAAAAACGAGCATTTCATCTAAGATTCATGATTCGTTCGTTTCAAAATGATTGATCTCGCTCTCAGTCGCCTTTGAGAATCGGGAGGGAGGGCGCTTTCTCGGGATTTTTTGAAAATTTAAATTCTTTATAAAGTGGGGATGGGGCGTTTGATCGGGAAGGGCGGATTAATGGTATTTTACGGTATTATCCAGAATCTTTGGGACCGAGGGCTTTCCAGATTTTGGAATTTTCTGGATTTCAGATCTTTCTAAAATTTAACTCCCCTTCTCCTTGAAATATAGAAAAAATAAAAGTTTTCAAAAAGATAAAACTAACAAAACTAAATCAATCCCATGTATAATATGAATATAACTTATGTTTTGAATATTTTAAAATTATATAAACACTAACTGTTGCATTAATTAATGATAGCAATCAAAATATTTTTTTAAAAAATGAAAGGGATAACTAAGATTCTATTGACAAGATTTACCCTTTTTTTTCTTTACAACAACATAATTTACATAAAAAACTTTGTTAGATCATTTATAAGGAATTTTATTTATTAAATAATTTTGCTTGTGAACCATGCAGGAAAACTCTCCTCCCCCCCCCCGATGATTTTTAGTTTTTTTCATGAATGGAAAAAATTTGAAACCATGAGCAGGTAGACCGTTTTGAAATATCTGAGAAGGAATGACAAGAATATAAACAGAGGATGCAAAAAAATAAACAGAACTTTGCTATTTTATGTGCATTCAAATAATACAATGGTGTAGCCATAAGATTTTTTGAAAGGAGGTAGAAAAATATCTAACAATTTAAAAAAAAACAAATCTTAATATTAATTAATTTTAAACTAAAATTTGACAAAAAAGATGATTTTTTTTCCTAATTTCAGGAGCAAAAGTGGGGTAGCAGGAGTCCTCGCCAATAAAGTTAAGTATTTCATTGGTTGCACATTGAAAAAATAGATTGAAAAAAAATTATAAATCTGTAAAATTTTTGAAAATTTTCAGAAATTACAAAATTTTAGTAAAAATTTACAAATTCAGTAAATTTTTGAATATTTTTTTATGGATTTCAGAGTTTCAGATAATAGGTCCTCTACTACATAGATCTTGTACTACATTATTTTTTTTAAATTCAAACATGCAATGGTGTTTCAAAAAGAAATAATTATAGAGAAAATAGGATAGAGAATAAATAATTGTCAAAACTTAATTATAAAGTATCATTAGCACAAAATTAACATTTCAATAATTTTTGATACACAATATAATAGACTGAAAACTGTAGTTACAATAATCAAACTACGCTATAACAACAAGTTGAGGAACATTCTGTTAATCTCATATAATAAATTTTGGTGTTTATGTGTATATTGTTTAGTGGCATAGCAAGCACGGGGCAGTCATCGCCGGGTGTCACCCTCCAGGGGGTCTTTATTTGAAAAAAAAAATTACATAATCTTATAAGATTTTGGAAAGGAATTCTCAAATAAAATGAATTTTTTAGCGCACGGCATAATAGAGTTAGTTTTCTTTTCTTTGAGAATGAGAAATTTTATACAGAATGTTGTATCTAAAAAGACATGCAACAGGAACAAAAACCTAACTATCCAATGAGTGGGTAGCAAAAGAAAATTTTAAAAGAAAGAATTTTCTTTAAAATATAGACAGTATATTGACTTATGCGGACTATGGATTAAAAAATGTGTCAATCCTGATTTATTTATTTATTTATTTTTTATTTTTTTTTTATTTTTTTAATGCAGGAGGACAAAAGATAAATAAGGAATGGTATGGTCATTTGTTATAATAATGTAGAATTGTGATTGAAAAAATATGTTGAATCCGAAGGGGGGGGGGGGACACTATTTATATCTGCCCATTTATGTCACACATCCTAGCTATGCCACTGATACTGTTTTTAATTTGTACACATGAAAAATAAAAGAGGCTATTGACAAGATTTGCAGCAGGATAATAATTTTTTACAATGATAATCTTTTATAATAATTATCTTTTATATTAATCTTTTATAATAATATAATCTTTTATAATAATAATCTTTTATATAATAATAATCTTATATAATAATCTTTTTTTTTATCATTACAGTCTTAGCATTCTCTGGCAACTCATCTAACATTACGAAGATACAAAATTTCAAACTTTCAGCTTGAAGTGGCCACAGTTACTTAAACTGTAAAATTTTAGATAAATTTGATTAATGTAATAAAGTTAATTTAAATAGATGATCCAATTCTTTAAAAACAATATTTAGTTTTACGTATGATGAATTACACTCCAATTCAAACTACAGGTGCAATGTTATGTCAACCACATTTTTAAATAAAACATTTCAAGAAAAAAATCTAATAAATTTTCTGTTTTTTAAATTGAAAATCTCCATAATAATAAGTGAAATATTTACATATTATTTACATTTGTAATATTTGTGTGTCGCTGAATGATAATGATAAAGGGTAGTTCATTATCATGTCATGTCATTATCACCAAATTTTTGTCTTTTGGATGGGTGGATTTTTTTAAAGATGTGTTTGTGTTGTGAGATTTGTGTTTAGTTATGTATTTTATGAAGTGTAATTGATGTTAATTGTGGTATTGATGAAGTATAAATTAAATCATCAATTCACAAATACATAACTAAACACAAAAAGGTTTAAAAAAATTCAACCATCCAAAAGACAATAAACCATCCAATCTGATAAAACTAATCACAACTCCAAAACAAAACACAGTAGATTGGAAAAGAATTTAAGAAACAAACTGGTAACAATAAAAACTCATTTATCGCTTTGGGAAGTGTCTTGCTTGTTCTAGGATTCAGCCATAGTTTCTTAAGTGTATGTGTTCTTTTATATAAATTTGGATAAACTTTATAGAGATACTTCATCATACGATCAATTATTTAAAAATATTTACTTTCAATGGAATAGAAAACAGTAAAATTCAGTTTATAAGCAACAAAATAGTTTAAAATTAAACTTTAAAAATAATTTCTTCAAATTAATTTTCTATGTCCAGATTGAAATTGACATATTGAAAATACTTAAAAATAAATAATAACAGAAATTATCTGCTATATATAAAATGTTTTAATAATTTTCTAAATGACTCAAAAATATATCATCAAAAATGAAAGTTGCGATGTCATACATGAAATTTCGTGTAGTCATTATCAAATAGCGAATTGTAAAGTTTTTAGCTGAATATTAACAAAAAAAATTACCCTTGTCTTAGCATTAACTTATTTTAGGAAAAAGGTTAGGTAGCACGAATTTATATATTCAATGTTACCTGATATTACAAACAACGGAAAAGACAAGACGCCAATGAAAGAATGGTTCGTGAATTGAATCATAATTTTAAATTCATGATGGATTTCTTTTTACGTGATTCATTCTTCGTATTGGCGTCTGCAATAAAATGGTCGAAATGAGTAACTCGGGTTGTAACAGTAACTAATTTTTTAAATCCGAGTCTGTCTTCTTTAGTAAAATAAATTAATCATAAGATATGTTTCTTTAGTTATTCTTTATTTAAAAATTCTAGAACTTGTGATTCAATCGTATAATGAAACAAAATTTACAGTGTTGCAGCTTTCAATTTTGCTGACAATTATAATCATATTCAGCATACAGATGAACAGTGGCGTAGCTACATATTCAGCGCCCTGGAGCAGACAATGTTTGTGCGCCCTTTTGTCATTCGGAAAAGTTTCTCGCAATTTCCTTTTGAAGTTTAAAATTTATATACTATTCTTCATATACTATATGAAATCTTACTTTTATTTGAAAATCTAAAACATTTTGACAACGTATTAAATACAAGTAAAAGAAAGTCTCGCTCCATATGCATGACTGTCTGTCTGCTCTCGATGGACAGAAAAATCTACGGTACGTACGAGATTCAAAATCTTTGTGGGAATAATCAAAGACCTCTCCTAGCGCTCTTGAATTTCAGAAATTTAAATCTCTAATAATTAAATGCGAAATTAATTAAAAATGCCAAATTAAAAGAATGAAAAAGTATCCATAATTCAACAAAAGTCTAGATTTTTATCAAACAGCATTTTTTTTTTTCGAAAGCGGGGAGGGTTTAATAGAATTACAGAGCTTTTAGGGTGATAAATGTACTAGCCCTTTTTAAAAAGGACTGTATATTAAATTCTACGGGCCTAAAAATTCGAAAACTGCACAAACAAATGAGAGAAAAAAATTCTTTCAAAAATTATAAAAAGTATACCTCTTATATAAAGCTGAAAAATGCATTTATAAAATCTCTTTATTTTCGTTCAAAAAAAAAAAAAAAAAAAAAAAATCTTTTACAGTAAGAGCAGGTGTTTTAAAGGCAAACAATTGTTGACGATTGGTAATTTCTTGATGGAGGACCTGTAAAATATTTAAAATGTAAAATTTTATATTTTATGCATCCAGATATTTGAAATCAGTGAAAAATTCTATATGAAAATTTCTTCGCGGTTGCTCAATTAAACCTTAGTTGTTAGTTATTATTTCATGAATTGGATGATTCTTTTCAAACTCTCATTTTCAAAGCCAGTCTCCCGAAACCACAATTTTTATTAGATTAATTTATAACACGATTTTTTAATCGGTAAACTTTTCACGGGTTAAGGTTATTTTGGTGAAATAGTCCTCCAGTGTTCATGTCCGAGATGGCTCAGTTGGAAGAGCATTGGCGACTTCAGCCAATACATCCCTGGTTCGAATTCTGGACCCGGACTCTTTTCATCCACTTGGAAAATTTACATCTGTCACAATTTTTATGCCTGTATTAATAGAAGCGCCGTCAAATTAAAAAAAACTACCATTTAGAAATTTTAAAGATATGCACCCAGCCCTATCTTTAGACGTTGATTGGTAATATTTAAATTTTATAAAGATAGATCCACAATTATTTGTTTTATAAAAAATTTCAATATTTAAAAAGGAAATGAAATGCTTTGTTGAAACGCGAATTTGTTAAAACTAAGAAAACCGATAAACCGATCAATTTGGAACGTTCAGATAATTTATAACATATAAAAAAAATTAATTAGTAGAGGCCATGAAATTTGGAGGGGGGGGGGCGTGGTAAGAAGTTGGCAGCAGTTGAATATTTAATGCCATATCATTTTCTATCATTTTAGATGCTTTTTTTTAAGGGGGGGGGGGAGACGGAGCTTGGGGGTAACTATTACTTATTTAATATAAAAATTTCTAAAGCGTACTTACCACTATTTTCGAGTAGTAATTTCAGCAAATTCTTAAATTCTTTCTAAATTTCCGTCCTTTTGCCTAATTTATCTATGGCTGGGTTGAGTAACGAAATTTCGTTCAGTCAGTTTTATTAAGAATACAGTTCGCTCTCTGGTAGTGGCAACTGGAACTAAATAGTTTGAGAGTGAGTTTTTCTATAAAATTTTGGAGTGTGTTCTCGGTACGCCTGCTAAACAGTGCCATAAACAGCAGGGATTCGGTTCAAGCTTCATTCAGCTCGAGATTGGATCTTTTTATGAGATTTTGCATTTAGCATGGGCAAAACAGGTCGAAAATTGCGCTTTTAGAAATCTGTTTAAAATTTATGAATGAAAGTGCACATTTTATAAAAAGTATAAGAATTTATAAAAACCTTTTTACACAACTAATTTTATACAAATATAGCGATAATATTTTATCTTTGTGTAAAATTAGTTGTGTAAAAAGGTTTTTATCCATTCTTATATTTTTTATATAGACTTTATTTCTGTAAATTGGTTAGAAAGTTGAGTGGAGTAAATTCAGATTTTTTTTTCTTTTTTATAATTTGAAAATTCTTTAACTACTAATATGACCCAGACAACACAAATACATCCTAAAAACATCCAGAAGATATCACGTTTCGGATATGCGTGATATCCTGTGGACCGATGAATTGGTCCTGTCGACAGTTACAGAACATCCCCTGGGTTTCGAAATGTCACACCTGTCAACATCCTATGGATGTCACTTCATGACACCTTTGGGATGGTTATAGGACGCTTATAGTATACCCTCTGGACGGTCCTAAAATCATCCTAATAATGTCATATTCCAGATAAGCCAATATCCTATGGATGGGGGACAGCGTCTTGTGGACAGTTGTAGGACATCCCATGAAGTTCGAAATGTGAAACCTGCCAATGTCCTGTGGACAACATTTTACAAACATTTTGTACAGTAATGGACAGTTGCAGATACCCCCTAGATCACCCAAATTCAACCTGCAACCTATAATTTTCTTTTTTGACATACTAGGGATTATTCCAGATTTTTATTCTTGGGGCCCATTTTGTGAAGAGTAAAATCATTTTTGTGGGGGAAAAAAAAATAGTAATGAAACTTGAAATCCAGTTACACAAATTCGAACCAAGCATTTATTAACAAAAACATCTTTAAATCCTTTTGCTAAAGGTTTTCTTTTTCATAAACTGGTTATATCTACAAATTACACATTTTTAAACAGTTTTCATAAAAAAAAGTTTTATAAAAGAGTAAAAGGAATTTTGTGGAGGGGCCCATTTTATTACATTTATTTTTTTGTAGGGAGGGACAATAAATGGGCCTCAAATTTCACCTGGATCGACCCCTGCATGTGTATAAAAAAAGTGTGATCTTCAGCATTATTTTATACACATACTTTTTTTTTTTTTTGCATATGCATAAAAAAGAATCCAAGAACTTCAGCATTTATATTCTTTCATGGTAAGATAAACTTTTCTGGCTATTTATAATTAACTTTGTAGTGAGTGATGCATCTACTTCTCAAGGGGACTCTCCATTCGAAGACATCCATGACAGTCTTCAAGCAAACACATTTCCTAATTGGACAGGTTTTTGAATTTTTTATCAACACGTCAAATGACATGTCAGCCACCAAGTTCAAAAGTATTTTGTTTTAAACAATCACTGAAGATTTATTTAAAATTTAATCAAACTTAAATTTATAGGATTTTACATTCTTAATTATTTAAACACTAATTTACTTTTATTTTATATTATATTCTACATTGTTAGTCACCAGTGGCCAAAGCAAAGTTCAAAGTCGTCACCATGGATCACAATGTATTAAATTTAAATATTTTTAAACAATTTAGGATAGCTGAAGCTATTATGCTATAACATTTTTTGAAATGAAGGCATTACTTTCAGAATTAGTTAAACAAAATATACCTGTATTTAAAAAACTGCAACCAAAATTGGAAAAGTACAAAATACTCTTATTAAAAATAGACCTTAGCAGTGGAATGAAAAATAGAAGCTTAAAATTTTTTTAATTAAAACAAGAATTACCTAAATGTTTAGCATTAGCGAGCAGGTGATTTTAAGTGAAATCAACTTAATCTTCAATAATAATCAAACCAACCAAATTGTCAGATCATTTACAGAGAGACATGTTTTCCATTACACTATGATGCACACTTTATTATATACATTAGTAGTTTCAATAATATTTTTTGAAGTATTCACAGAATGCACTTTTAATCCTTCTAGCCAAGATTTTAATTCTGGATGAGCATTCTTGTTTTTCTATTATCTGAATGAGTAATTTTATTTAATGATGATTCTTACAAGGTATCAAGTTGATTCCATGATGTTCAATTTATAATTTTCTTTTCAGTTTTAAACAAAATCTTAATAAATAAATAAATAAATAAATAAAATAATGGAGTCATTGAAGATCCAAAATGGAACTAACAGAGTTAAGACCTTTCTTGTAAGATGTCCAGGACGACTACAAAAATGGAAATAATAATATAAAAAAAAAAAAAAAAAAAAAATCCTTTTTTAAGAGAATTTTTTAAAAAATATATTTCTTTTGAAAAGATAAAATTTTATGACACATTTTAAAAAATAAAAGCATGAAATTCGCTGACGTAACGTTTGAAGAGATGGATAAGCAGTTGTGTGTCTTTATTTTTTGCATTTGTAAACAGTTATTTCATTAGTACGACCATTATTTTCATTTTTATTATCTTGCTTCGAGAAATTTTGTTTAAAATGTCCATTTCGATAACGTTTTTTGCAATATATTCTGCCTGTATCACAAAATATTAAGCATGGCACATTATAGTTTATGAATAAGATAATCTTGACAATATGCTTAATCTGCAAGGGAAAGTGCTAATATTTCTACAAGCAGACAAATTTGCATGGTTTTAGAGTATTTTACAAACCTCCATTTCTAGCCACCTTGATATAGTTTATGAAAGTTGACATTTACATGGATACAGACACCTTTGAGATGAATAGTAAATGTGTGTTGGGAGCTAGTGCAAAAACATGCATTACTTTTCATTTAGTAATCCTTGAAATTGCTCCTGAATTTTAAAATCATACTTAAAGGTTTACATAAGTGATTCAAATTTATATATCTTTGAGATTCGGAAAAGGAAACTTTATCAAATTTGATTTCTATTTGAGAAATAAGAATGAGCCACCAGTACACCCCAACCATCACATAGATTAATAAGCTTGAATTCCATTTCAATACTTCATCACCCCAGGTTGACCTCTTCCTGCTTTTCTTTATTTTGTCTTTTAAATTTGTCCAATATAATTTTCACCTCATTCCGCGGAGTATCGGATATTGTTTAAATGTAGGATCATGGACTGCATTTTATAAAAGGAATATTTGCATTGTATATTTCTATGCAAGAACAGACTTTAAAGAGCAATTATAAAATGTAAAAATATTTTACTGTGTACTTTTGGTATCTAATTTTTCTCCCCTCCTCACAGCTGAAACTTTCAAGATTTAGATTATCTTAGTATAAAAACTAAAAGGCCCATTTAGAGTTCATAGGCAATATAACATTATTAAAAAATAAATCCCATTAAGCCACTAAACTAATTTTGAAAAAAAAAAAAAAAAAAAAAAAGACATGTGGCAAATTAAAATTACCTTGCAATCAAAATAAAATCAAAGATAAAAAAGCAAATTATTTTTCATCTTTAGTATGTAGACCAGAATAAATCAAGGTTATTAGTTAAATAAAAGTAATGATTTTTTTAGAACAGCAATTACCGAAAATAAGCGATTAAAGAAAATCATTTTTAAAAATTTTTATAAAAAAGTAATATAAATTTTTTAATATTCCATAATTAAATGTGTTCAATTAAATATTTTTTTTTTTTTTTTTTTTTTTTTTTTTTTTTTTTTTGAATGACCCTGGACAATTTCCAATAGGGCATAAGCTTTCTAAGCTGAGTTGTAATTTTTTTTCTAAAGATGCGATCTGAAAGAAAAATATGAAAAGGAGAATTCTAGATCTGTACACCAATTTTTATTTTATCCATCTCTTATTAATATACACTGTTATATTTTTTCTCTAAACACAATTTTTTCTCTCTTCAGCATGCTTAGCCATGTTTTGATTATGTCTTCAACAGCAGACTTGGTAACAGATTGCTCCTCACAAACTGCATCTAAAACAGAAACAAATGAACATCAGAAAATTTATCTATTTACAAAAAAAGTTTGATTATTTTCACTTTTTAATATTTTAAAAAGTGCTTATTACTTGTCTCAAGTAATGCATAATTTATTAGAAAAAAAAAAAAAAAAAAAAAAAAAAAAAAAAAAAACGTTAAGAAAATGAATAACTTTTTAATATTAGGTTTGTTTTAAATATGTCAAAAAGAAGAAAATGTTCAGTAAGTAGAAAAATGTTCAGTAAGTAGAAAAATGTTCAGTATACTGACTTTGAAGTTTACTAAATATGCAATTAATCGGTGACATATCATAAATATTTAAAACAGAATATTAATTTGGAAATTTTTCGTATACAGAGCATAACTTCGTAGCCAGTATTTGTCTTCAAAAGAAAATAGGACATAAATAAAAAATTTTATATATTCTGATTTATTATGTAAGTTTAACTGATGATTTCTTATATAAAGCATAATTCAGAGTTTCCCCCAGGTTTAAAAAGGGGCAAGGCGCGACTGTTCTGAAAAGGGCACTTTTTAAATTTTTCAGGGCACTTTTTAATTTTTAAGGGCACTTTTATGGAGTTGAATCTAGAATCTAGCGGTTCAAAAAGTCATAAAAACAGAAATTTCATCAAAAAATTGAAAAAAAAAGGTAAATTTTGTTAAAGATCGTTAAAATACGGCAAATATTGTTAAAAGATCACGAAAAAAAGGCCAGTTTTCTTAAAAGATCGCAAAAAACGGCATATTTTGCTAAAAAAATTAGCCATTTTTTTGTGAATCTTGACAGAAATTAGTCGTTATTTCGCAACTTTTAACAAAACTTGCTCCCCCCCCCCTTTTTTTTTTTTTTTTTGCATTCTGTCGCCGATTTTTTGCACAATTTAAGCGCTATAGTGCGTTCGGATCATTGATGGAGGGCTGCGTTTTTTCAAATGTGGGGCAAGAAAGGCGGTATTCTTTTTTTTTGAATGAATGACAAGAGGGGCGCTAGTTTTTAAATGAGGGGCAAGAGGGGCGCTATTTTTTAAACTAAAGGGCAGGAGGGGCGGAGCGCCCCCCTGAAACCCTCTGGGAGAAACTCTGCATAATTACATGTGTATGTATCATAGATTACGTGCCATGTGGGATCAGCAGATGATTTTAAAATTTCAAATTGAAAATTTTTGCTTTATTTTTTTGTTGGAGTAAAAAAAAAAAAAAAGTAACAAATTGTCCATTGTTATTCATCTAAAGTTAAATACATTTGGGCATTTGGCATCAAAATTATTTATAATTTACAGGAAATAATAAATTTTCACTTAATTCTATAAAGTACATATATACATTTAAAACATATAATGGTAACTAATAATTACAAATCAAAAAAATTCTAGGCATAAAATAACTTCGATTTCCAATACTAGAAATGTTATTTTACAGATGAGGTAAAATATAAATTTTCATGGGGAAAAAAAAAAAAAAAAAGCTTAATTGTATGAACGCAACAAACAAAATATTGCATAGCTACCAACATCCTCCGTACCATCTGCTGCCAAAATCCTTTTTAAACCCGGAAAAAATTTACAGTAAATTTTATCATTTTAAATCGACATAATTATTGAACAAGGCAAAAATTTGTATTAAATTTGTAAAAAAAAAAAAAAAAAAAAAAAAAGATTCAATTAATAAATACACATACAAATGAAGAATAGCAGATTGTAACTTTACAAAAACATTTCTATCATGTTAACATCTGAATATATTATCTTTAATAATTTATAATTTTCTGACTATTTATCAAGAATATTACTGTGTCAAAGTAAAATATAACTATAAAAAATTGCCTTTATATCTATGGTTTAATATTTTAAAAACACAAAATAAAATTCAAGCAATGTTATATTTTATTTCATTTTTTTCCAGTTCTACGGATAATCGATAATCCGGATTGGGTCTGTTCCCAATTAATCCGAATTATTGGGGTTTTACTGTAACTACTAACAAACATTAATTTGTAACACTATAAGAAAAAAAAAAGTTTCTTGAGAGGAAAAAAAAAAAATCTAAGAATTATGACTAATCTTTAAACATTAAGATAGCCGGAAAAAATGGTGAAAAGCATACCATGTATACTTGATTTTCCAGTACTGAAAGTTTTTCTTTTAAGAACTGCAGACTGCACTCATCCATTAACAGGAATTTTTCTAATTCAGGTGCATTTCAACTGTCAGTGGCGGTGGAAGTAGAAGCTGAAAGAGAATAGATAAAATTAAGTATGGACTGATACAAAATATTTTCTGAGATCAATCATTTTCAACAATTAACGACATTTTTAAAATCAGTATTTTTATCTACCCCCCCCCCCCAACCTCTAAATTTAAAAACAGGATAAGCAAAAAAACCTACATTAAAAATAGACAGAATTTTAAACATTTAAAAGAACGTTAAATGTGTAACAGAGATGAATTATCAATGTCTTGCAATTTAAGGCTGTCCACTTAAACACTACGATTTTATTACATTTTTGAAAAACATTACGAATGATATGAAGTTTGAAAATGACAATATAAAATTCCAAACAAATTTCCATACAAATTTAATGAAAAACCGGCAAATATTATTAGACGATCACAAAAATGGCAAATTTTGTCAAATGATAGCGAAAAATTGCCAATTTTGTCACGTTTAAAGACAAAAAAACGTAAATTTCGAAAATAAAATTCACTTCTGGCATTAACGTTTTTTGTGCCCCTTTGACGAAATTTGCATTTTTTCACAATCTTTGGCAAAATTTGCCGTTTTTCGTGAATCTTATCAGAGAATTTTCAGTTTTATTGTGGTTTTTGGACAAAATCTGCCATTTTATCATGATCTTTTGACAAAATTTGTCGTTTTTCGCAAATCGTTTGACAAAATTTGCAGTTTTATCGCAATTTTTGAACAAAATTTGTCGTTTTTGACAATTTTTTAAAAAGAAATCTGTCTTTTTTTCGGTATTTTGAGACAAAATTAGCCTTTTTTTGCCAATTTTGCTGGAAATTAGTCGTTATTTCGCGATTTTTTTAACGAAATTCTAATTTTTTGCTTAATTTACATGGTTCATACACTTGAGAACAAATAAAATTCAAGCACTTTTCAAGGACTGTTTTAATACATGAATTAAAATGGCTCTAGAATAATATATCATAAAGGAGATAGTCACCATGTTACCTGTGTATTTAATTATTCCTTAATAAAGATACTTTCTAAATTTTCATCTAATGAAGTTTTATTTATGAAATATAAAAAGAGAAAAAGGATAAAAAATATTAATTAAAAAGTAAATTAAGATTAAATGTAAATTTAAATTAAAATGTAAAGTCTAAAGGATAAAAAATATTAATTAAAAAGTAAATTAAGATTAAATGTAAAGTCTAAAGGAAAAAAAATTGTCCTTGGCTAATAAAACTTAGTAAAATATAAGTCCAAAGTCAATTTAAGTTAAATGCTTTGTAAATCTTTTAAAGTATTAATAACATCCTGCATCTTTTCTTCTTTTTCTTTAGCAGATCTCCTTAAATTACTGGATTTGCAAAGGGATTGAAGGTCATTGTTTTCTTCTGCTTTTTCTGCAAATTCATCTGCAGACTTAATTAGACATTTGATTTCATTTTCCAGACATCTTTTTTTAACCACCAATTCCCTTATATCTTCAGAGGTTTCTTTTCTTTGTAGATGTGGATTTTTGGTTTTGCAAGTAGCTCATATATTGTTGTCTGGCATTGGAAATATAAGTGCGCATTGAATTCGATATTTTTACATCATGAATATTGCCGCATTCATTTAGGTAATCACATATAAGTCTCTGGGAAATATAAGACTGTTCCTTCATGTTTTCAATCTCAATTTTTTTATTAATACTGAACCCTCTTTCAACAGTAGCCTGTCCATGACTAAGAAGTAATAGCATTTCAACAACTTTCCACAAATTTTGAAATTTGCTATTATTAATTGTTTCAAAAAATAATTCATCAATTCTTGAATTCTCTGGTGAGAATTCAGCAAAATCAGTTATATTCCGGTTTTTCAATCCATAAATCATTGAAAACGCACTTTCCTGCCATATTTCTTTACTGATTATATGACTGATGAAAAAAATTAAAAAATAAAATCGATCGTAAAAATCATATTGTAAAATCACGGAATAGATCACATTAAACAAAGACGCGTGCGAAACAAAAACTAACGGAGACTTGTAAAAAGCGCAAAATTGTTGACGTCAAAAATCCGGAAAGCACGACTAACGAGAACCAATTACATCGACTCAGCAAAAAGTCTCCAGTGTGCGGAAAAGCAAACATACCTTCCCATTGAATAAGTGAAGTTATTCCGAAGCTAATGCATTCTGATTTGTCAGCATTAGAATTCCTTAAAAAAAAAAAAAGTCACTGGTCCCAAGGACCAATAAGCATGAGAATTTACTGGTCCGCAGACTTTATCACTGGTCCACTACATAAAATTCTATTAAATAATTTTAACACTTAAAGTGCCCCCCCCCACCTCCCTGGAAAATAAACCAATCTTACTTTGCATTTATCCAAAATTTTCAGCATAATAAAATGTAAAATTATAATTTGCTAAAAAATTAAATAAACAGTATGTAAAGAAAAACTACCAAATTATTAATTAGATATTTTATTTGCCATTATTTATTTCAACTGACTAAGGTTTAATGCACATTTTTTAGATTTTTCTCCAGATTTTAGCCAGATTAGTGGTGGAATTGTAGCTAGTGTCAGTGATGCAGCTGGACTTGAAAAATTCTGGGTCCCTTTTCTACAGAAGCGGGTCCCCACTAATAATAAGTCATATTTTTCAACGCAAAAATTGAACTTGTTCATTTCCACAAGAAAAATAAACTGCAATAATTGTTTTAATAATAATAAATAATTAAAACCAATATTAATTTAAGAGAAATTTTCTGTACTTTATAAAGAATGTTCAAGATACAAATTTAATTATAAAATAATGCTTATTTGAGTGTAAAAGTTAACAAGTATCACTATTGTCTGCCCCATTTTAAAATGGGACAAGACAGGTTTACTGAAAAAGACATTTTTGCTGAAAAAAGGGATATTTTTGTTCAGAAAGATTTGGAGCCCCCCCCCCCCCCAAAAAAAAAAAAACGATTGGGAAGCAGGAAAATCAGTTTTTGGAGCAGCAACAACAATTTTGAAGCAGGAAAATTAGTTTTTAAAACAGAAAAATTCTCTCCCAGCTTCACTTATTTATTTATTTATTTTTCGTGCTTCTTCGCCGAAATTTCCGTTTTTCGCGATATTTTTTGACAAATTTTGCCGTTTTATCGCGATTTTTGGACGAAATTTGTTGTTTTTTTGCGATCTATTGAAGAAATCTGTCGTTTTTTCGGGTTTCAGGGTGAAATTATCCACATTTTCGCGAATTTTTTTATGATATTTGCCGGGAACCAGCCGTTATTAAGCGATTTTTTTTAAACAAAATTCGTCTCTTTTTGTGATTTTTTGACAAATTTTGACATTTTATAGCTATTTTGGACGAAATTTGCCATTTTTTCGCGATCTTTTGAAGAAATCTGCCCTTTTTTCGGGTTTTGGAATGAAATTAGCCATTTTTTCGAGAACTGTTTGACAAAATTTGCCGGAAATTAGTCGTTATTTTGCGATTATTTAACGAAATTTGCCGTTTTTTCGCGATCCTTTAACGAAATTACGCGTCTTGTGGGACGCGTAAGAGCTATTTTTTTCGTCCTTATCGTCGATTTTTTGCGTAATTTACGTGTTATAGCGCGTCCGCGGCATCGCTGATTAAAAATAAAAAAAAATCTTATGTGCGATCGGTTGCGGTTCTCTCAGGGCCTGAAAAAAGGCACTGGTCCTGCGGACTACTAAATTTTTCAAATTAGTGGTCCGATTGAATTATCGGTGGTCTGGGACCAGTGGACCACCAAGGATTTCGAACGCTGTTCGTTGTCCCGAGTCGAACTTTCCAGCTGCTAATGGTAAACAGTGACGTAAGCTTCTGCCTCTCCTCTCATCTGGCAGGAGAAGCACATTGGCGAAAAATCACACTCCTGGCTATTATAGAAAAAATGCATTACCGACAGCTTAGACGGAACAGCGCGTGCATAGTAACAATTTCGTCGGGTCACAATCTGCATTCTATTTTTTTTTCCCCCGACGGTTTCCGCATGCATCCGATTTTTACAGCCAAGGAAAGATGCCAACAGGGTTGTTAGGAGCAGAGAAGAAAATTTTTGGCTGCAAATGACTCAATCATTGGGAAAGCAAATATACAATTGAAATAAATTGTTTTAAAATAAAGTATATAAAGGTTTTTTTTTTACTTTTTTAGAAATTTTAAAATTTAAGGACTAATATTTATTATTTCTAATTTTTCCAGCACTTTTCATTCCTTGAAAATGAACCTATCTTTTTCCAGCACTTTTCATTCCTTGAAAATGAGGACTTTTTTTTCCAGCACTTTTTCTATTTTTTCCAGAGCGTACGAACCATGATTTATGCATTACAGCGTGTCCGTATCATCGCTGAAGACCTGCATTTTTTCTAATGTGGGGCAAGAAGGGTGCTATTTTTTTGAATGAGCGACAAGAGGGGCACTATTTTACTAACTAAAGGGCAGAAGGGGTGTCGTGCCCCCCTGAAACTCTGCTAAATGAAGTATTCAGTTAAAGAAGGTTCAACAACGAATTAAAAAAACACTTGTTAGCAAAGCATCATTCATCATATATAATGAGCAGGGGTAGGGAAATACATCATTTTGCTTGCCAGTGGCGAGTGGATTTTTCGTTTTTGAAAAACCAGAGTTTCCTCCAAGTTTCAAAAGGGGCAGGGCGCTACTGTTCTGAAAAGGGCACTTTTATAGAATTGAATCTAGAATCTAGCGGTTCAAATAATTGTGGAAATACAGAAATTTCGTCAAAAAATCCAAAAATTTTGTCAAAAAATGAAAAAAAAAAAAGCAACAAGCATTGTTAAAAGATTGTGAAAAAGGTTTTTTAAACATTGCAAAAAGATGGCCTATTTTGTTAAAAGATCACAAAAAGCAGGTTTTGTTAAAATATCACAAAAATAGATTTTGTTAAAAGAGCACAAAAACTTCAGATTGTTAAAAAATCGCGAAAAAAGGACAAATTTCGTGAAAAGATCGCAAAAAAAAAACAGCGAATTTTGTTTAATGATGACAAAAAACTTTCTTCAAAAGATCTGAAAAACCCACCAATTTTGTCACTTTTAAACACGAAAAAACTCACATTTTGAAAAAGAGGTGAAAAAAAAGCACACAGTTTGTAATGGGAATGGAATCTACCCATCTTTTCTCTAATTATGCCCCGAATGCAATTTTCTCTTCGCACAAAAATGATTGTGAATCAGGAAAATCTGCTTTAGAAGCAAGAAAAACAGTTTTGAAGCAGGAAAATTAGTTTTTAGAGCAGAAAAATTCACTTCTGGCATTAACTTTTTTTTTTTTTTTTTTTTGGTGCCTTTAACAAAGTTTGCAATTTTTTTTTTTTTTTTTTTGATGAAATTGCTGTTTTTTTGGGGGATACTTTGACAAAGTTTGCGTTTTTTTCTGCGAATTTTTGGTGAAGTTTCCCCTTTTGTGAAATTTTGAATTTTCCATTTTATTGTGATTTTTGCATGAAATTTGCCATTTCTAAAGAATTTTAGACGAAATTATCTGTTTTTCGCGAATCGTTTGACAAATCTTTCCGTTTTATTGTGATTTTTGGATAAAATTGGTCGTTTTTTCACGATCTTCTGAGAAAATCTGCCACTTTTTCGGGATTTTGTGACGAAATTAGCCATTTTTTCGCGAATCTTGCCAGAAATCAATTGTATTATCGTCGAAGGGCATGAGTTTTTAACGAAATTTGCCGTTTTTCTGCAATCCTCTGACGAAGTTACGCGTCTCACGGGATGCTATTTTTTGCGTTCCATCGCTGATTTTTTTCGTAATTTAAGCGCTACAGCGCATCAGCATCATTGATGAAGGGCTGTGTTTTTTCAAATGTGGGGCAAGAAGGGCTTTGGATTAGGTGAAAGAGGGGCGCAATTCTTTAAACTAAAGGGCAGGAGGGCTGGAGCGCCCCTCCTGAAACCCTCTGGGGGAAATTCTGGAAAAACTGTAGACAATAGAGACATTATCGGACACACTTTTTCAATATAGATATTTTAACTTTCCAAATTATTACATAAGCTTACCTCTGTTGCATATATTTCTTAATTTTATAGGAAAAAAAAGAATTAAAAAAATGTATTGCAGTAGGCAATAGTAATTCCGTGTGCAATTTTGTGATAACTTTTTTCAACTGCATACGTGTTGCATCTTGCAGGCTGGTGAAATAAATCCTTGGCTGGCAAGATTTCAAAAATTTCCCACCCCTGATAATGACAGATCTAGTTCTCAATTTATAGAGGGGGGAGGGGGGGTCACATCCAGTGTTGAATTAACAGACACTTTTCTCCAGAGGGACTTTAGTGGCTTTGGTGGGAAGGGGGGGGGGGCATTATAGAGTTCTGGGGAGGAGATATTGCAATTTTTGACCATTAAAAAACAAAATTTCCAGGATAGACATTTCATTGCTCTGGGAGGGGAATGCCCCCTCCCCAGGCACTACCTGAATTCAACACTGGTCACATCACTTCATAATCAACTATTATATTGGGTACTACTTGGTTATCCTGGCGATCAGTTTTGTCAAATGATACAAATCGCAAAAGCCAATTTAAACAAATTAATGAAACTTTTCATTTAAATAATGCTTATGAAAAAACAAATAAATAGTAGAGCATTAATAAAAGTAGAAATAAAAGGTCGAATTGAAAATCATTTGATGATATAATTCTTAATGTCAAGTGAATGGATATCTAAGATCATTCATTATTGGCATTTAATCTTGGAGTTTGGAAGTAAATTTATAGCCAACAAAATAGCCAAGTAGTATCACATATTGAAGGTTATTCTTAAGAGCCTGCATCAGTCAAACGGAAACTCAAAATCCTATCACAAACCTATGCGTGTTGCCACCAGGAAGGCGTATCCCGAACCCAAAGATTGACACTTTAAAAGACCAATGATATTTTCCAAGCTTGTAATTAATAAGAAAATGGTCATCTCACGCCACCCTTTACCTCCAGGCGATAAAAAGGGGATAAGATACCCCAGGAAGAAAAAAGTCATTAGCAAATGCTAAAAACTCTCCCACATTTTCAATACTGATAGCCCGAGGGATATGTGCATTTGGATAGTTTCTTCGAGATCATTTCTGAACAAAACACTCGGATCCGTTTTAAAACAAGTCGACATTGACCTTTTTTGTTAGATAGTTTCAAGTGAAATTGAATCATTTATATGTAATTTTAAAAGACAACATACAGATCGTGATTATTATGTCAGAGATTGCACATTAAACATTTTCCAAAGAATCTCCTCTACATTTTAATATTTTTGAATGATTTTTTTAGCATTGAATAGCTGAGATCATTGAACTGTACAAAGACCATTTTATATTTTTTCGATTTTGTTACGAGTATTTTATAGTGGCTTACATCAATAGAGCGAAATCCCAAGATAGAAATTTTTAAGATATCTCGTTTGTATTTTAATATTTTAAAATGATTTTTTTAGCATTGAACAGCTGAGATTTTTCGGTATAAAAGACCGTTTTGTACTTTTTTGATTTTGTTTACAGGTGTTTTAAAGAGGCTACTTCAGTCAAGTGAAATCCAATGGAAGAAATTTATAAAAATATTTCTTCTACATTTTTATATTTTTAAATTATTTTTTGGCATTCGATATCTCAGATATTTCGGTACAAAGACCGTTTTGTACTTTTTCGACCTTCTTTAGGGGAATTTTAAAAAAGCTACTTCAGTCAAATGAAATCAAATGGAAGAAATTTATAAAAATATCTCTTCTACATTTTAATATTTTTAAATGAATTTTTGTCATTGGATAGCTGAGATCTTTCGGTACAAAGATCGTTTTGTACTTTTTCGACTTTGTTTAGGGAAATTTTAAAAATCTACTTCAGTCAAGTGAAATCCAGTGGTAGAAATTTATAAAAATATCTCTTCTGCATTTTAATATTTTTAAAATATTTTTTGGCATTCGATATCTCAGATCTATCGGTACAAAGACCGTTTTGTACTTTTTCGACTTTGTTTAGGGGAATTTTAAAAAAGCTATTTCAGTCAAGTGAAATCCAATGGTAGAAATTTATAAAAATATCTCTTCTACATTTTAATATATTTAAATGATTTATTTGTCATTGGATAGCTTAGATCTTTCTCTACAAAGACCGTTTTGTACTTTTTCGACTTTGTTTAGGGGAATTTTAAAAAAGCTATTTCAGTCAAGTGAAATCCAATGGTAGAAATTTATAAAAATATCTCTTCTACATTTTAATATATTTAAATGATTTATTTGTCATTGGATAGCTTAGATCTTTCTCTACAAAGACCGTTTTGTACTTTTTCGACTTTGTTTAGGGGAATTTTAAAAAAGCTACTTCAGTCAAGTGAAATCCAATGGTAGGAATTTATAAAAATATGTCTTCTACATTTTAATATTTTTAAATGATTTTTATGTCATGGGATAGCTGAGATCTTTCTGTACAAAGACCGTTTTTTATATTTTCGACTTTCTCTAGGGGAATTTTAAAAAAGCTACTTCAGTCAAGTGAAATCCAACGCTAGAAATTTCTAAAAATATCTCTTCTACATTTTAATATTTTTAAATGATTTTTTGTCATGGGATAGCTCAGATCTTTCGGTACAAAGACCGTTTTGTACTTTTTCGACTCTGTTTAGGGGAATTTTAAAAAAGCTACTTCAGTGAAGTGAAATCCAATGGTAGAAATTTATAAAAATATCTCTTCTACATTTTAATATTTGTAAATCATTATTTGGCATTCGATATCGCAGATCTTTTGGTACAAAGACCGTTTTGTACTTTTTCGACTTTGTTTACAGTTGTTTTAAAGAGGCTACTTCAGTCAAATGAAATCCAATGGTAGAAATTTATAAAATATCTCTTCTATATTTTAATATTTAAATGTTTTTTTGTCATTGAATAGCTGAGATCTTTCGGTACAAAGACCTTTTTTTTTTTTTTTTTTTTTTCTTTACAGCTGTTTTAAAGAGGCTACTTCAGTCAAGTGAAATCCTATAGTAAAATTTTATAAATATGCCTTTTCGGCATTTAAAGATTTTTAAATGATTTTTTGTCATGGGATAGCTGAGATCTTTAGGTACAAATACCGTTTTGTATTTTTTTTATTTTGTTTGCAGGTATTTTAAAGAGGCTACATCAGTCAAGTGAAATCCAATGGTAGAAATTTATAAAAATATATCTTCTACATTTTAATATTTTTAAATGACTTTTTTTTTTTTTTTTTTTTTTTTTTTTTTTTTTTTTTGTCATTGGATAGCTTAGATCTTACAGTACAAATACCGTTTCGTACTTTTTTAATTTTGTTTACAGATGTTTTAAAAAAGATACTTCAGGCAAGTGAAATCGAATGGTAGGAATTTATAAAAATATCTCTTCTACATTTCAATATTTTTAAATTATTTTTTGGCATTCGATATCTCAGATCTTTCGGTACAAAGACCGTTTTGTACTTTTTCGACTTTGTTTAAGGGAATTTAAAAAAATCTACTTCAGTCAAGTGAAATCCAATGGTAGGAATTTATAAAAATATCTCTTCTACATTTTAATATTTTTAAATGATTTTTTTAGCATTGAACAGCTGAGATTTTTCGGTATAAAGACCGTTTTGCACTTTTTTGATTTTGTTTACAGGTGTTTTAAAGAGGCTACTTCAGTCAAGTGAAATCCAATGGAAGAAATTTATAAAAATATCTCTTCTACATTTTTATATTTTTAAATTATTTTTTGGCATTCGATATCTCAGATATTTCGGTACAAAGATCCTTTTGTACTTTTTCGACCTTCTTTAGGGAAATTTAAAAAAAGCTACTTCAGTCAAATGAAATCCAATGGAAGAAATTTATAAAAATATCTCTTCTACATTTTAATATTTTTAAATGAATTTTTGTCATTGGATAGCTGAGATCTTTCGGTACAAAGATCGTTTTGTACTTTTTCGACCTTGTTTAGGGAAATTTTAAAAAATCTACTTCAGTCAAGTGAAATCCAGTGGTAGATTTTTATAAAAATATCTCTTCTGCATTTTAATATTTTTAAATTATTTTTTGGCATTCAATATCTCAGATCTATCGATACAAAGACCGTTTTGTACTTTTTCGACTTTGTTTAGGGAAATTTAAAAAAATCTACTTCAGTCAAGTGAAATCCAGTGGTAGGAATTTATAAAAATATCTCTTCTACATTTTAATATTTTTAAATTATTTTTAGGCATTCGATATCTCAGATCTTTCGGTACAAAGACCGTTTTGTACTTTTTCGACTTTGTTTAGGGAAATTTAAAAAAATCTACTTCAGTCAAGTGAAATCCAATGGTAGAAATTTATAAAAATATCTCTTCTACATTTTAATATTTTTAAATGATTTATTTGTCATTGGATAGCTTAGATCTTTTTCTATGATTATATATGTGATATTATCCTCATATTTAAAATCTACAATCAGTATCGAAAAAAGTAAAAAGCGGCCTCTATACTAACCATCGTCAGCTATACTATGCAGAAAAAAAAAAAAAATAAAAATTGGAATGAAAATATGGCATCTTTATAAAAATCTTCCGTAGGTTTAGTATAATTGACTTTGTCTTTTCGCGTGACTGAAAAAACCGTTATTCTAAAATTTAGATCAGTTAGACTATGACAAGCTTTGGAATATATACGTATTATTTAGTTAAAATAGTACAAGAACTTTAAAAAGTCCTTCCGGCAATGCCGGGAGGAAGAGATAGCTTTCATATACTTATATATTTATTTATTTATTTTAAAGTAAGTTACATTGTTCAAAAATACTAAGCTCAAATTAGTGGAAATAATCTTATAAAATTAGTGATTTTATAAGATTGAATACTAGTTTTTGTCAAGACTGAATATTAATAGGAATTTTCAGAAATTAGTCATCTTTTATTCAACCTGGTTTTATTTTAAGCGATTTAGAGAGTCACCAAATACCACGATATAATAAAGTGTATGCCATTTTAAAGCAACATTGTGGATTGTTCAGATCAGACCGTTTCAAAATGTCAGCCATAAGCAAAATTCAAAGTGCTATAACTCAATCCTTTTTTAAGATATAGACAAAATAAAAAGTGTTCTGGAATCGTTGTTTTAAGTTCTAACACATAAAAGAAAAATATTTTACAACTTTTAATTTTTTCGCATTTAATTTTAAATTTTTAATTTTTAAAAAAATTTAAAATAGCCACCATTTTGAAACAAAATGGTGGATGATGCTGGCCAACGAACTCGGTCGAGACATTTGTATGTACTATGTACATACAAAGTTTCATTGAAATCGGTTCATAAATACGCGTGTTCTCACGTGACAAAAATCAGATCGTTTCAAAATGTCAGCCATAAGAAAATTCAAAGTGCTATAACTCAATCATTTTGTAAGATATAGACAAAATAAAAAGTGTTCTGGAATTGTTGTTTTAAGTTCTAACACATAAAAGAAAAATAGTTTTCAAATTTTGATTTTTTCGCATTTAATTTTAAATTTTAAATTTTTTAAAAAATTTAAAATGGCCACCATTTTGAAACAAAATGGCGGATGATACTGGCCAACGAACTCGGCCGAGACATTTGTATGTACTATCTACATACCAAGTTTCATTGAAATCGGTTCATAAATACGCGTGTTATCACGTGACAAGAATCGGATCGTTTCAAAATGTCAGCCATAAGAAAAATTCAAAGTGCTATAACTCAATCATTTTGTAAGATATAGACAAAATAAAAAATGTTCTGGAATTGTTGTTTTAAGTTCTAACACATAAAAGAAAAATAGTTTTCAAATTTTGATTTTTTCACATTTAATTTTAAATTTTTAAATTTTTAAAAAATTTAAAATGGCCACCATTTTGAAACAAAATGGCGGATGATGCTGGCCAACGAACTCGGTCGAGACATTTGTATGTACTATCTACATACCAAGTTTCATTGAAATCGGTTCATAAATACGCGTGTTATCACGTGACGAAAATCAGATCGTTTCAAAATGTCAGCCATAAGAAAAATTCAAAGTTCTATAACTCAATCATTTTTTAAGATATAGACAAAATAAAAAGTGTTCTGGAATCTTTGTTTTAAGTTCTAACACGTAAAAGAAAAATGTTTTTCAACTTTTAATTTTTTCGCATTTAATTTTAAATTTTAAATTTTTTTAAAATTTTAAAATAGCCGCCATTTTGAAACAAAATGGCGGATGATGCTGACCAACGAACTCGGTCGAGATATTTGTATGTACTATGTTCATACCAAGTTTCATTCAAATCGGTTCATAAATACGTTAGTTATCGCATGACAAAAATCAGATATATATATATATATATGGTTATATATATATATATATATATATATATATATGTCAACATTTGAACGGGGGGTGGTTTTGGGGTCTGGGGGTCATGATCGGTGAAAATATACCAAAATTTTCCGGAAGTGCTTTCCTCCGGACGGCTGCAATAGGTAGCTTTTTACTTTTTGTAATGAAAGCTACCTAAAATCATTCGTTTATCTTTCTGAAAGGGAAAAAGAAAGGAAAGACAATTTATATACAATAAAGCATAAATATATCATTTACGGATGTGAATTTTACCGCAACAGAATATATTTGCTAAAGTATTGTAAATTAGTCATAATTTTCGATAGAAGTGTCAAAATAAATATATTTCTATCTTTTAAATTAGTGTTATCCAATTTAATCATGAATTGCATAATAATTACTTTATATTTTAGAGTGGGTATACTGCAAACTTTTATTGATTAAAATAGAAATATTTATGAAATATTTATGAAAAGGAACATTTAAACTAATTCATTAAGAATTGTCTAAAAGAATAATACAAAAAAAAAAAAAAAAAAAAAAAAAAAAAAAAAAAAAAATAGAAAAATTTAATACAAATGTATTTATTCGCGAATATATCTATTCATTTTTAATGTCAGAACCATTGTTATTTTCTTTCTGCCCTTTCTTCTTTTCCCTTTGTCGACTGCAGATGACAAAAAGTTAATTCTGTTATGTTTTATGAATTAACGAATATATCACTTTGATGTTGTACGCAATTAAAGAATCTTTTTAGAAATTAAACTTCAAATATATGGAAGAAAAATAATAAAAATGGTAAATCTGTTTTTATTCGAAATCAATAATGCTTTTAAAGTACATTTGAGATTAGATGCCTAGTTAAACAAACTTTTTGAAATCAACATGTATTTACATCATTTCTGAAATTCATTTCTGAGCGAACTTCTTGCGTGAGATATCATGCATTCAGAAAAGGATGTTTTTATTTTTTCATCCTAAAGCAGCAAACAACATTTTACTAATAGCCACAGGCAAGATTTTACACCTTCGTCCCTGTAAGACTCCCTACAGGGTAAACCCATATCGTCTTTCACCCTAATTACTCTTAAGGCGTCTCCCTTTTAAAGGCGGAGTTAAACACCATTTTCGAATCTTTTAAATCAAAGTGCTTCAACTTTTTATACAAATAGCATAGATTAAATTTTTTTAAAAATCAAAATAAAAAATATTTTCTGAAAGCTAAATAATTAAACTCTGCATGCTGTTTTACCAAATTTTAAAATGTCAAACAGATTTTTCGTAATAAGACATTAAAGGTGAATTTTAAAGACTATAAAATAACGCACTTATATCGCCTTAAATTTCAAAAAAGAAATAAAATTTCAGAATGACGTGCATACTTTAAACCTACAGATTTTCAAAACAACAAAAATTATTAAATTTGAGCAAAATGCAAAGGAATGAAAGCGATAAATTTCTTCCATTGAAATAACATTAGCCATTCTATCTCGGAGCGTTACTGATGTAGGGCCTTAAATTAAAAGTGACAATTTTTTTTATACTTTCATTAATTTATTATCATTCATAAATACAAAAACTTGCATTAATATATTTCTAAAAATATATAATTTACACAGATTTCATTCAGATATGAAGAAATTGAAATGTCGTTAAGTTAGCATTTTACGATAGTTTTTAGGACTTGACAGCCACAGAAATGTCGTCATGAGGAAGCAGTTAGCAGTCTCATCCGGAAATTTAATTTAAAATGCCGAATTATGGAATTTATTGAAAGTTTTTTTTTTTTAAATCTGCTTTTACTTAAAAATGGAAAACATTTTTTAATCACATAGTTTCTGAATAAGTACACTAGCAACTCACGTAAATTTTGAATTGAAATTCAGAATTTTATGTGACACAGGTGCCATTAAAAAAAACTCACCTTACCGATGTTTTTTATTTCTTTTTTCTTTCTAGAATCAGTTTAAAAATCACCTGAAATTTCATAATTACATTGAAGAAAAATGTTTCTGAAATATATATTTTAACAATATTTAATTGAAATATAACAAAACATAGCGTTCCACTGGGATGCTTAATTTTTTGAATGACCTATACATGAAACACAGGAAAGAATTTCTTAATGCTTCAAACAAAATAAAGTAAAAAATAAACAGTGTACAACATATAATTAATAGAAAATGGATAATCCAAGTCAACTAAAATTTTTAAAAGAACTTGTTACATCATTGTAAATATTCAATTTAAATTTTGATTTCTCCAAAACTGTTAAATAAAATCATCTTGTTTTCTGAATCTATTAAACAGCTTTGTTATGTCACATCATTGTGTCGGTGTTTTTTCTTTAGAGATTTTGTCGAGAAAACACTGTTTTGAAATACTTGTTAGGCATAATCATGCAAAAACAGCATATAGTTTTATTATCTTTATAATCAGTTTATTTTATAATACAGAACACATTTACTTCAATACAAAACACAAAATTTTCAATTTTATAAGACAAATTTCTTTCTTACTGTAAACATATATATTGTAATATTGTCTTATAAAATTATTTCTTATTCGGGCGATGACTAGGCCTATTTTTTTTATTGCATTTTAATAAAATTTTGCCAACATTATACAAATATAGAGGCAGAATAATTATAAGGAAATGCATTGCAAATATATATGAAAGAAAATTCTTACCTTATAATTACATTCACTTTCCGTTTATTCGAAATCACCATGAGCTGAAATTGATAAACATTGGAAATCACGCACGCTTTTTCTGAATTCTGGTGAGTTGGTTGGTAGGCTGCATATTCGAGTACAGGGTTCCAAATCCAAGGAGTCGCAATGCGTCCTCCGGCCGTTCTTAAGACAGTACTGTGAGGACGGTCCTATCTTCAGTATTCTGGGGACATTCACAGGATAGTTTCATAGGATATGACAACTATAGGATTTCAAGGATCATTGTAGAGCGTCCAAAGGACGATTGTGGTTGTCTGGGAATGGACCAGCCGGTGACAGCACAGAAAATCATCTCATCGAGTTAAGTGTCAATTTATAGATTTATATAAATTGACAGGCAGATAAGCTCAGGCTCATCATAAGCTCTCAGGCTATCATAGCCTGAGAGCTTATGTGTCCGTCCGTTCTGTATGTACGTGCGTTCGTGCGTAACGCGATAACTCATGATAAAAATATCGGATCCACTTCAAATTTTGTATATAGGTATATCCTGATAAGGCGCTTCCCTGATTAGTTTTTGGAGTTCATTCGATATGTATAAGAGGGGGAACGGGGGGCTCATGCCCCTCCCCTTAATGGATATAAATGGATTTTTCATGCAGAATTAACAGTTTTTGTCCGAAATTTAGATATAGGATCATTCTGATGAGGCGATTCCGTGACTGTTATTATGTGTTCATTGAATAAGTATAAACAGGGGAAACGGGGGGCTCATGCCCCCCCCCTTAATTGATATAAACGGGATTTTCATGCAGAATTAACAGTTTTCGTTCAAAATTTGGATATAGGATCATTCGGATGAGGCGATACTGTGGCTGTTATTAGGTGTTCATTGAATAAGTATAAACAAGGGGAACGGGGGGCTCATGCCCCTCCCCTTAATTGATATAAACGGGTTTTTCATGCAGAATTAACAGTTTTTGTCCAAAATTTAGATATAGGATCATTCTGATGAGGCGATTTCGTGACTGTTATTATGTGTTCATTGAATAAGTATAAACGGGGGACTCATGCCCCTCCCCTTAATTGATATAAACGGGATTTTCATGCAGAATTAACAGTCGATCGTAAAATTTAGATATAGGATCATTCTGATGAGACGAGTCCGTGGCTGTTATTAGGCGTTCATTGAATAAGTATAAACAGGGGGAACGGGGGTTCTAATGCCCCTCCCCTTAACTTGCATAAATGGATTTTTCAAGCAGAATTGTCAGATTTCGTTCAAATCTCTGAATAGTTTTGGAAGTTTAGTGGTTAAGTATAAAAGAGGGGAATAACTCCTCTTAAATTATATAAATGCTAAATGGGTTTTTATTAAGAATTATCCGATTTGCTCTGAATTTTGGATATAGATTTTTTAATATGATAAAGCATGTACTTGATAGTTTAGGAAGTTCAATGATTAACCCTTTAACGCCTAAGACGGCTCAAGACGGCCCTGTCACTTACATCCTGAGAGAGCCGCTCCGGGCCGGATAGAGGAAAAAGAGGGGTGCAGGGTATTGAAGTAGACACGTTTCTCCCCATGCTTTGGGGTTGGTCTTTGTTGTAGCCGATCGTTTTGCCCGAATGACAGTGATGGAATGGTTTGTAATGGCTTTTTTTATCAGTCGAAATGCTGATAGCCTGTCTTTTCTCGTAAGCTTGATTTTGTATAAACAATAAATGACCTATGATTTCATGCATACTGCGAATAAAAGCACTATTAAAAATTGTCTTCTCTATATTATCCCTTCCCTTTTTTGATAACTCATAAAGTAATCACTTCTACTTCAACGTATTCGAGAAGTGACATTTATTTCATTGTGGATTCGGCTCCTTTCTTTTACGAAATTAGATTGAGTAACTATTTAAAATCGACCAAGATACGAAAATCTCGAAAAAAAATCGCATTTTATTAAATAGGCTACAGTTTTTAAGATAAAATGATATAAACTGCGTAGAAATGTAATAATTAGATCAAACAATATAATGCCTTTCATACTGTACTCACCGCAGTTGCTGTGCATTCTTCCACGATTTAAATGCATTAGTCTCAGAACGTTTATTTTTGTTCAGTTTGTACATTTTAAATTATATGTAGAGGTTTCACAAAATTAAATTACAATCAAATATTTTTTAACGCTACCTTGCATCACTTTTTCAAAATTAAAATCTTTTACACACGCTTTGAGAAAATTTGCAAGAGAAATATACTACAAAATGTATTTTTTTTAAAAAAAGAATGGTCTGGATAAAACATAAAAATGTCCGCCTATAATTTAAAATTTCCGATACCCCCCATGTAAATATGATTTGCAAGGAAAGGGACAGAAAATTTATTCTATACTATATTTTCCGATATACGTTACTTAAACACATGTTTGCTATTAAAAAAAAAAAAATACAGAGATTTTAATGACAAGAAGAAATAGTTTAAAATAAATATAGATATACTTTTTCTACTCTCATACTATTAAAATCTATGATTCCTACAGGGCATTTCCATGCGAACTTGTTTGTCTGTTACATACTATGATTTTTGGCTACCAGTATTTTAAAGTGAGAAAATGAGACTTAGTTTATAGAAGATATATCATCACTTGAATAAGGCGAAGCAAACTTTTCGAAAATAACGGTGGCCAACAAGGATAGCGATTTTCAGTTGTGTAACAGACTAACAAATTCGCATGGAAATGCCCTACAGTAAAATCTACATTTTTAAGATGCAATCATAGAATTTTTTTCAAATATTTTTTTTAAGTAAACTACTGTTAAAACAGCAATTATGTCTAAATTTAGGACATCCAAACTGTGTGAACTGCGAACCGATGCCTTATTTGCCAATGTATAGAAGTCGCATCATCTTTTCAAAATTTTTGGAAAATTATAATAATAAAAAAAAGAAGAAGAAGAAGAAAAGCACATATTTCACATTGCTGAAATAATTTTTGATCGCAAACACTTAAAAACGACAAAAGTTTCTATTAAAAAACTGTAAAATCTTTTTTTTTTCCTGCCAATGGTGAGCTTTTGCCAATTTCAGTTTGGGAAAGCCTGCTAAATTTCGTTATCGGCAAACGATCGTTTATAACTGAAAGTCTAATTCATGTGTGGAAACGTACATAAAGAAATGCATATACATATATAAATGAAAGAAAAAAATGTATATGAGCTAAAATGTGTCAGAAAGATTCTAATTGGTAGATAAACAGGTTTTTTTTTTTTTTTTTTTTTAATTATTGATATCATTGAATAAATTGTCATGCTAAATTTTATGACAAACCACCTTTTTTCGTAGACTAAAATTAGAAAAAAAATTCCCCCATCTTCTTATAGTATTTAAAAAATGTACATTTTTATTTCATTTTCTGTACAAAAATGTTATTTCCAGTTTTTAAAAGTTATAGTAGCGAAAGTTACCTATTCAGTTTTTGTCTTCTTTTGTACACATATTTTATTATTATCAAATTTCCACATGCTCTTACACGTTATGATCAATTAAGTAAAATATTATTTTTTAAAATAGTTTCATTTTAATTACTAAGTACTAATCGTTATAATTACTATTATTATTTTTACGGAGCTTTTTTTTTTCTTTTGTCATTAATCTTTTTTTACTGCGCACCTCGCTGAACACAATATGTTACATTTTTCTGCATAACATTTATCAAAAACGTTACTCTATCGTAAATCTTATCAAGGTTTTAAATTTTATTATTTCACATAGGGAAATTATTTTATGACTTTATGAGAGGGAGACTTTTTATAGTGTAGATTTAAAATAAATTTTAAATACAGTGAAAAGATTCCGTGACCCGGCCATTCTCTTACACAGATGCACTGTACATGTTTTGTGGCGCTTAAATGCATTTCAGCACCTGTTATAAAGAAGAAACAATTTCAAGAAACGAAAATATTGTCTTTTTTTAAAATTTTCTACAAAAGTCCAAATTTGTTTATAACAATAGAGTAAGTAACTTATGTTGCACATATATAAAAAAACCCTGGAAATGGCATAAAGTGTAACACGAACTCTACTGCAAAGTAAAAAACTGGTTTGACAGTTACGTGAATAAAGAGTTTCGTACAGCTGTCTTTGAAAAGGGCTTGAAAAAAGTCACAAATGGATTGTCCCACCTTTTGTCATTATCTCAGGAGAAAAAGCGGAATCAGAAACACACTAAGCTATAAAAGAAGTTTAGTTGCTCTAACCGTAAACAGCATTGTAAAAATAGTGCAAGGTATCAATAGGCATTTTTAAGCTTACTCGATCAATTGATTTTTGCAGATGTGTTAAAAAATAAAATAAAATTAAATTAAATTAAAAATACTATATATGTATGGATATTTTACAGGCTTAATTACGTGTTTAAGTAAGTTTTGTGATTATTTGACAAGAAAGAAAAAGAACAAACAGAATAAATTGAGGAACAATTCTAAACTTATTTGTAAAATTTTTTGGCTTAATATTTTATCAACTCGACGGTAGGCTCAATTCTATTTTATTTCGTCTTCTATTAAAGTTGCTACATTTTTTTTTCATTGTATTACATTGTATAACCACATAGCTGTGGCTTCATGAAGTGTATCATAAAAATATTTCATTTTACTTTAGATATAATACATTTGTGAGACAATAAGATACTTGAACAAATTAATTGCTCAGATCAACCCCCCCCCATTTTCTTAGATAATTTATTGATACAACAAGGGAAAATATTAAAATATTAAAAACTTTTCGTGAACAGCAGATCAACGTAATGTCAAATACTATTGTGTTACAATGAAATTAGAAACCATGTAAGATGTTTAAATTCCGATAGTTTATTTTTATAAGAATTTTGATAGTTTATTTGTTTAGAAAACTTGATATATGGTCAATGTAATGAAAAGAATTTCTGAAGAACATCTGGAAGAAATTTTATTATTCAATGGTTTCAAGCCTTCATAAAAGATTGCTTTTTTAGAGTAAAATAAAAAATCTGAAAATGAGGAAGCTGTAGCAGCAGCAAAATATGTACATTTGTTTCTGCCATTTCTTTTTTTACACTTTGCAATGAAGAAAAGACCTCTTTAATGAAGACTTTAAAAAGGTGTATGGTTAGTTTATTTTTTAGAATATACATTAAGAATTTAAATTGTCATAGCCGTAATGCTCAACTTTAATAAAATTAGAATCGTGAAAATAGCATTATTTCGTTCTTTAGTATCTTATTTCTTACTTTTTAGAGTAATTTGCAGGAAAAATGGTATGACATGAAATAAAAGTTAACAAAAATATGGAATCTAATAATAAATACCTTTTAATTGTCAGTATAATATAATAATTGTCAGTGGAAAACTTTATTCTCCCTGTCCAACATTCAAAAATTTCAAATAATTTTAAACTATTTTTTATTTATGAAAATTCATAAAATGTACAAGCAATAGTATTAAAATGCATAGAAAGCAAATAATCATTTCATATTCCTGCGAATGAGTAGTTTCTTGCAACGACTTCTTCTTCTTTTTTTTTTTTTTTTTTTTTTTTTTAACTGCAGCGTTTTAAAAAATCGATCGAATCAAAACGCAATTTCTGTCACCGTATTCATGGAAAAGAATCTGTATTTTAAAGCAAGTGTACACTACTAAGCAAATCTTTCTTTTTTGTAACATAGAAATCTGTAAATTATATTGCAAATAACACTTTTTTAAATCAGTTAAGATTTGTAAACAATTTTAATATTGCTTCTTAAGTAACGTTTATTAGTGCTACTCTTAAATTCCAAGTAGCTGTTATATATCATGAAGTAATTTTTTTTAACCTCTTGCGGCGCGGTGGTATATCTGTGAAACCACTTAATTTTAATTCCCAAACGCCACATTGGCATCGGAATTTTGATTTTTAAAAAATTACAATTTTTTCAATGTGTGAAATAAGCTCTTTTTTTTCTTACTTACAAATAAAGTTCTTTTCAAATTCCGGTGTCAGTCATTAATTTCAACACTTAAGGAATGAATTTGCCCTGCGCCTCAAATGGTCAACTTAGACATATGAATCGGGACCGTAGCTAAGGGGGGCGCTATGGGCGGCTCAGCCCCCCAAAATATTTTGAGACCCCCCCCCCCCCTGAAAAAGATTCCAAGGTCACTAAATGAATTTCTGTTCCTAAAATTCAAATGAAATTCTGTTCAAAAATCTAATTTAGTTTTGAGACCCTTTCACAGTTTTTCAGAATTACTAAATTGTATCTAAAATAAGTGTTTTAACACTCCCTCATCCTATTTGTACATATGAAGCTAACAGGATGTTTAATTTTGCACCAGTTATACACTCAAAATTTTCATCATCATATAATTCTCTTAGCATAAAATGAAGTTATTACAACAGTTTAATATGAAACATAATACTTACAATGTGAATATGCACTAATTTACCTTTCTGCGTCAGAGAGAAAAATTATGAGCCCCCCCCTACAATTACTTGAGCCCCCCCCCTATTGTTCACTTCTAGCTACGGCCCTGATAAGAATTGTTCAGGTGTTCTCAATTAGAAATCATGGAAACGATAAACTTTTTCCATTTTTCGATAGAAGAGCATGTTCTTTGTATGTATACATTATTTGCTGTATCAGGTGGGTCAATGGAAATTTTTTTTGAATAAAGGATCTTGTTTAAAACAATGTTAGAGGCCTCTCTTTCACATATAATAAATTATGAATACACATTTCTGATAATATATATAGAGAAAAAATATAGTATAAATAAACTCATCGCTACCTTAAACTAAATATTTCGGATAAGAATGAACAGAAGAACCATAATTTCCGGTGTATAATCCTCGAATTAAACAATTGTTTTCCCAACCCAGGAATTTTTTTAAATAAAATGCAACATTTTAAATTGCCCTAAATATTTGGCTTCTATAACTAAGTGAAATTTCTGGGTCCAAAAAGAACTGTTTCATCCGCGGATTACACATCGGAAATTACGGTATGTGGGGAAGATTAGAGCAAACATTCATCAAAATGACAGTTCAACCACGCCTCTCCCTTTTACGCGTGTAGAAAAGAGGAATACCAGAAATAGACGAGTCCACTTTAAAAAATACTCCCCTTTTTCCTTCAGGGTTTAAAGGTAGTAAGTTTTTCTCTGTCTCCGTGCTGAAAGAGTTAAGTATAAAAAAGGAGAAAGGGGAGAGCTGTTTCCCCTTCTTAATTTTTTTTTCGAACGGAATTAACGAAAATCCAAGGCTGTAATGTACAATTAGTATGCGTAGTCTGTGAGCTCAATGCCATCAGTTTAACTGGGCAATATTCTTTTTTTATCATGGTGAATCAAAAATGGCATAAAATACATACTATAAAATAAGTTTCAACACAAGCATCTCCGTTTTATTATTTTGTTTCATATCTTTGCCCTATTTTTGCATTTGTACTTTTAGGTGATACAGTAAAGTAAATCGTTCTATGGACAGTGTTCGAGCGACGTCATAGTGGGAATCTTGAGGGTAAAAAAGTGACTGCTTGCGCATTTGTTTTGTTATTGCGCCATTTCATGCAGAATAAATACAGATAAATGCTTGGGTAAAATATTGCAAATTTATTCTGGACGACTTATTTTCGACAATTATTTACATACATACTAATTAAAATCCATATTTACGTATGAATAAAAATTTAAAATTTTTATTTTCTAAATAAAATGAAAAAGTTTATGCAATTAATTTAAAACAGAGAAAAGAATTCATGTGTAACTCATACCTGTCCCTGAAAAAGTCTACAACTTCATGTAAAAATAAAATATCAGTATAAATTTTCTATCACAATGCTTTTCAATGGGTGATTATGAACATTATTCCCAAGCAGAGGAATTTTTGTACCCTCGAATCAAAAGGGAAAATATGGTCCATTAAACGAATTAAATGACATTAAAATGGCGTAGTGCCAATTTCTTGAGAGGAAAATATTCTCAAAAACTTTCTCATTTCTTTCCACTTCCCTTGCATGAGAAAGCAGACATCCTTGACCAGGGTGTACCGAGGAGCTTGGGTCCAAGTTGGGGATGGTTGCATTCAGTAGCATATCTAGACTCATCATTTTAGAGGGATGGCTGAGATTCAGTATAAATTTCTGACAAGAAATTGCAAAAATATTATCATTTTCCCTTTAAACAGGTTTTTATATTAACATGTAACGCATACATTATACAATGGAACTTGGTAAGATGGAGTTGCATGGGACTAGTTTCGTTTTAAGCAGGTTTTTGTCTGAACTAATATCTTTTACGGCATAAGAGAGCCTGCGTATGTTGAAAACTTGGCTGAAATGGTTATTTTGTGTTTTCTGTGAAAAAACACTTTCTAAAGTGAAAACCTTCCTAAACGGAATATTTTTTATAATGGAAAAATTGTAAATTGCAAACAAAAATTACAAAATGAAATGCCAGATATTTTGCATTTATTGAAAAACCATAACAATAAATATGAATACTACATCTAAACATAAATCAAATGTTCACAAAAATAGAATTCACCATGCTTGATTTGCACCAAAGGGTGTAGTAGAGGGTATATACTGCATTCCTTCTGGATTTTTAAAAAAATCTCTGTACACCCTTTGTTTCTTTACTGAATCTATAGCTATAAGGTGTGACAGTCATGAGTTCAATGTATACATTCTGGTTTTGTTATGACTGCAACACTGTTTGTACCAGTCTTTTATTCAAGTCCATTGTTAAGACCTTTTTTTCAAACAACTAAAAATGACTTAAACAAATAATAAAAAAATTAAAAGAAATTCATAATGGTACTTACGTATTAACTCCACCGGAGTTACAGATTTGGTGAGTTTTAATTTGCACCTAAATTTTTTGCGACAAATCATAAAATAAAACACTTTATTTAAAATTATAACACTTTCAAAATTCAAAACGCTATATTTAAAAACAAAGTAACATATCGGATTTCGGTGGAAAATGGCCCGATATAGAGTCACTTCTGCTGCGGTTGCGTTAATACCTTCATAATAAATCATTTACTTTTAATTATTTTAATATAACTCTTTTATTTTATTAACAGTATATTACGGAACCTATATAATTATTGTTATTTATATGCACATATTCATATCAGTTTTTTAATTTAAAAAACTTTAAAAAGGGAATTCTTTGAGATAGCCAATTATTAGATTTCACATTTATCTTTCTGTAGAATTAATTATATATATATATATATATATATATAGAATTAGAATGCTGGGTAGGAATATTAAAATGAAATATAATCCAAAATACTCTATAATTCGTTCAATCTTTGCCCCCCAACTTGAGCGGATTACAGAACATTGATTGTATATTCAAAAGCTTTCCAACTTTGTAAATTTTTACTAAAATACTGAAACTTTTGTAATTAAAAGAAAAAAAATTACTAATTCCTATTTTTTTTTCAGTTCATTATTTCAATGTGCAACCTTTTAAACAAGTTATTTTAATGTCGAGGGAACATGGTTCAACCCCCCCCCCCCTCCCACTCCAGAAGTTAGGAAAAAATTGCTTTTTTGTCAATTTTTAGATTAAAATCATGTTAGAGCATTCATTTAAAAAAAATCATCATACATCCACCCTCCTCCCACTCGTCTGAAGAAATATTATGACTATGCCATTGTATTATTTGAATTCACATATGTGATAGGACAGTTCTTCTTATTTTCTTGTATTCTACCTCCTTTCTCAGGCATTCCAAAACAGTCTATTTACTCGCGGTTTCAACAGCAGTGAAACCTCCAAATAAGAGAGACCTCTATTTAAGGGACAAAACTTCCGGTCCCCAGGTTATAGGACGTGTAATGTATTAACCTCTAAATAAGGGACACTTGAAAATAAGATCAAAGGGATTGGATTATTCATTTCAGATAATAATGTAGCCTGTGAGAAAATGAAAATACAGATTTTTGTGAATTTATCAAGCAGATAGACAGTCATATGGATACAAGGACATACAACACTATTGACGAGCATTTATTTAACTACAATTCTGATTTCGCATGATTGCGTTTATCCCCATTGAAAGTAACGCTGAAATTTTTGAAGATGATTCTGTAGGTGAAGCATAAAAGAAAATTATAAAATAAAGAACTTTACAAATGCTTTTGGGCTGTTCTCAAATCCAAAAGGGCAACTATTATTAAATAAGTTTTAATTTATTTTTATTTGGAAATGCCTGAATCTAGCTGGCGTTGTTGTTCAGAAACTACGTAATCAAACTTTTTTTTCTAGGTTTTTTGCAAACGCAACAGATCTTACAGAAAATATTGTCAAAGTGGGCGTTTTGAACCAAATTTTCACGCGAAAGAAGAATGACAACACAGAAAGGATGAACAATGTATTTGTCACATAATCAAAACCGCTTGTAACTCAACAGGTAATCTATTTATCAGAAAAGTGAAAACACAGTTTGATTCCAAATCGCTTCCGCAGTCTGGCATTCCAGTTTTATACATTTCCGTTAAAAAATGAATTTGTAAATGAGCCAAAATCTTTTCTGCTTGCTGAGCACAGCTGTTGAGAGATTTGTTGTCTTAAAATAGGCAAAGCAGTTGAATACTTTTTTTTTCTAAATACTGCTGATAATAAAGAACTAAAATTTATTAGTATGATAAACGAACACTTGAAAGACTTGTTAAAAAATTAAATTTGCAAAATAATTACTTTTATTTGATACTTTCAAGTAAAATTCTTTTAAAAGGTTTTATAACTTTTTGCATGTAAAACAAAAATCAATAATTCTACAAATATTTTAATGATTAAAATTTAAAATTTTACTTTATTAACTCTCTATTCCTTTTGTGTCGGGTATATTTAAATTTCAAAACTTTAACGATTTGTTATTTTTATATCCTTCTGAACGATTAATTAAATTTAACAATCAAAAGTCTGAATAAGGGACACTTTTATTTAAAGGACAGAAGTCCCGGTCCCATGGCCATCCCTTATTTGGAGGTTTCACTGTAATTATAATTATAGCTGTAATATAAGATAATTATATAATTATTATAGTCTAATTATAACAGTGACATATATTTTACTGCTATAATTAGGCATCAGTAACATTATTGACTACTATTATAACATTTATAAGTGATTATCATTAGTGACATTATAATGTATTATTATTATATTATATAATTATTATTGCATTTCATGTTATTACATTCTTGCATATATTATTGTAATAATTAAATTTCACGGTAATTCCTCAAAATAGTTCAAAACTGTCGTGGAAAAAGATTTCTTGCCTGGTAATCGAGCAAAATATTTTAAAAAATAAGGTTTATTAAAAATGATTTATCAAATTTTTTTATGTAAATTATGTACTGTAAAAAGAAAAAAAAGGTAGAACTTGTGGACAGAATATTAGTTACCCATTTCATTATTTTTTTCATTGTTTTCAATGAATAATGTAGTAATTTTTGCTTACATGATTTAAAAACATAAGTTTTATTCCTATTCTACAAAAAGAAAAAAAAAAGTTTAAATTTCGTTATTTTTATGTTTTTGAAAAATTACAGATTTTGGGATGAGAAGTGGGGGGGGGGGGGGGGTTGTGAAACTCAATAGGACCCGCAATCCATAAAATTTCAAAATTCGGAAAGCCTTCTGTTTCAATGATTTCAGATAACAGTTCCTTTACTGTATAATTAATACCAGAAGACATGGCAATTGAAAATTTTCAGCATAAATAACAGAGTATACATAACCTGTTCACCTGATTAGTAGTTATTTTTTAAATTTTACAGTAAATTCGAGAAAATGTGCAAATTAGAAAATACACATCAAAATCTGTTTCAAAATTTACGAAAAATAAATTTTACATGCTTTTTTAATCAAGTTCTTCTCCTTTACTTCAAAATAATAAAATTATTTACAATTTGGAGGTTGTTGCTTAGTAACCGCTACTGCCGAAGACTTCCAGGGTGAGCTCGGACAATTTAGGTTGCCAGCACACACAACAACTTTTTGAGTTCAGAAGTCGGTGTGTTCTATGTTTGCAGATGACATGTTCTATGCATTATGACTTTTGCAGTTCAACTTAAATCCAACTGTATGATAGGGACCTTTCCCTTAAGTAGGGTTGAGATAGATATTTCTTGAACCATTGTAATATTGCTGTTCTCTATTGTCAGTAAACCGCAGAAGGGAAAAGAATTCTTGGAATTCAGTTGAACTCGGGCAAAATATAGTAGTACTACTCATATATACACAAGCATAGTATTACTCATAGCCTAAGCCATGAAAAAGGCACTGCCCTGCACCATAACTTCTCAATTAAGTTTTCGGCAATGGAAAGAATAGATACAAAGTTTGCATAAAAATAATACAATTTGACTATATTTTGTTAATGAAATATTTTAAAATATTCAAATAATAATAAAAAAAAAATCAAAGATTGATAATCTGCAATTTCCTATAATTCGGGTTCAAAAATGATTTTTTTAAACAAATAATAAGAAAACTTGAAAAAAAATTGGAATAAAAGTCTGCTTTTTTTAATATAATTCTTTTTTTTATTAACAGTAAAAAACAGTCTGCATTAGGAAACATATGTAATTATTTTTATTTAAATGTGCATACATGTCAATAAAAAAAAAAAAAAAAAAATTAAAAAGGGCATTTTTTGAGGTAGCATAATAAATTAATTATTAGGTTTCATATTTATCTTTTCACATTATACTGATTAAAATTATGTTTAGGAATAACAAAATGATCTATAATCCATAATACTCTATAACCCACAATATTCTATAATCTGCACAGCCTTTGGTCCCAACTTGTGTAGATTATTGAACTTTAACTGTAATAAAAAACAGTTCATAGGTCACCTAGACCTTTTTAAACAAATTGATTTTCTAAAAGATTGCTCTATATTTGTTTTCTTATTAAAAAAATCATTAAATTAAGCGATCACCGCCAAAGATGTTGGATTCGAAACCATACCGAGAGAACAATGGGATGTGGCGTCTACGTATATTAGAAAGTCAATGACTTCTACGTGCGATAAATTTCCTTAACTACCACCAACAAACATACAGAAGAGATGTATACAAAAGTAACTAACTAACTAGCAAATACGTAGAAGATATACGAACAAAAGACGTAAATTTAAATATTTTAATATGAAGAAACTAAAAATATTTTTACTTGTGTGTTTATTATATTTTATAATTAATGATATAGTACTATCAACAATATGAACACAGCAGATATTTTAGGCTATTTATCCCTTTTGCAACAAGTGTCGTATAATTTATAAAAGAAATTTTTATCTAAATTAATTGCAGAAATTGAAGTGCTGCGATTGAAAAAAGGAAATGTTTTATTCAAATTTAGTTTTATTAGTTATCAAGGATTCTGAGAAACATTTACGTCTCAATTATATGAAACTCGTATGTGTGTATTGTATTTATTGTTGTTTATTTTATTTTTATTTTTTTAAGAATGCAATTTGTAAAGATTTTCAATAATTTTATTCTTGCAAATTTATCTCTAAAGCCCTGGATTGGAAATTGGCTGTTTATTTCTAAAAATTACTGTGTTTAATTACTTGAAATATTTTAAAAATAAAATTGTTACATAAAAAAATCATTGTTGAGTGTTAAACTTTATTTAATTATAAAGCATCAAAATAATAATGATAACAATAAAGAATAAAAATCATATAACTTCCTCACGTAGTAAAATGTATTATTATTTTTAAAAAAATGCCGAGCGTTGGGACTGAACCCTAGTCCTCTACAAAAGCTCAGAGATATAAATCCATGCCTTAAACCACTGAGCTAACCAGACTTGCTTCATCTTCTCTCTATCTGGAACTTCGCGCATGCGCAAAGACCAATTTGAGTTGCTCTTGAAGAAGTAGGCTACTGTTTTAATATATATGATATTTCATAGTATTTTATGAAAATAGTTAAAAACCGTAGTGGAAAAAGATTTCCTGCATGGTCATCAAGAAAAAATATTTAAAAAAAATAAAATTTATTAAAAATAATTTATCAATTCTTTTTATGTGAATTACTATGTAGTTGTAAAGAAGAAAAAAAGGGTAGAGCTTGTAGACAGAATATTAGTTACCCATTTAATTATTTTTTTTTCCATTGTTATCATTGAATAATGCAGTAATTTTTGTTTACATATTTTATAAATATTCAAGATATAAGTTTTATTCATATTCTACAAGGGATTGTTTTAATTTAGTAATTTTTATGTTTTTGAAAAATTACGAATTTCGTGGGGAGGGAAATTCAGGACTTGAAATCCAGAAAATTCCAAAATCCGGAAAGCCCTCTGTCCCAATGATTCCGGGTAACAGGTCATCTACTTCATTAATTTATAGCAATTAAAATTTTTGAGCATAAATAATAGATTGTACATAAATTTGTTTACCTGCTTAGTAGTTATTTTTCAAATTTTACTGTATATTTGAGAAAATGTATAATCAGAAAATACACATCAAAAAGGGTTTCAAAATTTAGGAAAAGTAACTTGTACATGCTTTTTTAATTAAATTATTCAACTTTAAGTCAAAACTTGAGATTTTGATTACAAAGATCATTTTTTTTCATAAAGCTATCCAATAAGTGTCAATAAGATAAAGTGAAATACTCAAAGATCTTGCAAATTACTCACTTATTTCAAATATTACTTCATTAGGTGTATTAAAATGCAAGATGCAAGAAAAAGGGTCCATTTTTGGTTAAGCATAATTTAAATTGTGCATTACTTTAAAAAAATTTCTAATGTCTCCAATCAGAGAAAAACAATTTAGCATACTGAATAGTACAGTAAACTCCCTCAAATCCCCAACCCTAATGTCCACAGCTCTCTAAAATCCGCACATAATTTACGGATATAAACAATGAAAATTTTTGCTCAAATGTAGGGACAAAATTTGACTTTTTTATTTTTATATCAATACCATATATATTTTAAATTGCAATTTATGTTAATATTACTAAATTCATTTTTTTTCCATGAAGGAATAAATTTATTTCTGAAAATTTCAAGATATTGCTGATATCACTGGCCCTCAAAATCTCTTTACCAAATATATTTATGTATTAATCGAGCTTTTTTCTAGTTATTAAGTCTGGATAACCAGAAAAAAACCTCCTTATTTTGTGATTTTAATGCGAATTAAAATATATCTTTATGAGACAAATTTCATTGAATACTTTAGGAAAAATACATTACTTTTTTTTAATAAATATTTATATGTACATTATTGATTATGAATTTGACCTTTTCTTTTAAAAATTTAGAAAAAATTTCAACTTTTCAAGTCTTTCTAAAAATTATCAAAATTTTTATTACAGTAGACTTCCTTAAATCCGCAAATCTTTAGAATCCGTTCATAATTTATGGATGTAAAAAATGAAACATTCAGTTCAGATACAGGGATGAAGTTTGACCTTTTTTAGTTTTATATCCATTCCATACATATTTTAATTTGTAATTTTTGTTGATATTACTGAAATCATGTTTTTGCATGAAGGAAGAATAAACTGATTTCTGAAAAAATTCAAAATAATGTTGATGTAATTGGTAATCACAATTATCTTACCAAACATATTTATGTATTAATCAAGCTTTTTTGGTTATTAAGTGTGGCTAAACTTGAAATAAAACTTCCTTAATTTATGATTTCAATGTGAATTAGTAATACATTAATGAGGCAAGTTTAATTGAATAATTCCGGAAAATGCATTTCACTTTTATAATCAATGTTTAATCATACATTATCGATTATTATCTTGACCATTTCTTTTAATATTTTAAAAGATATTAAAATTTTTATTATTGTAGATTGTTACTTATTTTAACATTTCTTTTATATTGTAAGCATTCATCATAGCTTCGATTGCATTATTAATTGCATTCAAATTACTGTTTAAAATATGTAAACAAAGCAATGACCAGAAATCTGCAAAATTCTAAAATCCGCTTAACATCAGGTCATTTTCGAAATCCGATTTTCGATGGATATTCATGTTTTAGGAGTCAGAGAACACAAAATACATGTTTTTACTAAATGTCTGTCTGTGTGTATGTGGCAAAAATTTGTGGACACTCATGAACTAACACATGGAATTTACCAAAACTTTAGATTCTGTCAGACTTTGATATAAATTAAATCTGATTAGTTGTATGTGTATATCACTGAAAAGGTGGTACTGCTATCCTGCATTATTCACATTAGCCATATTTTAAAAACTAGTGCAAGGATTTTCATAAAAATTTAGATTTAGTTAGTACTTGATTATAAAATGGTACTGATTACATTTTGATGTATATCATATACCAGGTGGCGCTGCTATGCTCCATTTTACAGGAAGTATTTACATGTCTAAAGTAGCAGAGAGTTTTGGTATTGCCACATCTGACTAGTTCCTAAACAATTGAAGTACCATGCGATGGAAATGATAGTGCACGACTGATTAGCTTTACTAATCGTATGTATGATTTGAGTAAACATGCCGAATAAATATTCAATAAATTTTCTATATAATTTTAGAAAAATACTAAGGTCACGCTGGGTGCAAAGAATACACGATAACGAGACATACTTCATCTAAATCCTTTGAAACAAATTTTGAAAAAGGAAATTTAACAAATAAGATTTTTTTTCACAAAACATATTTTTAATATATTTCTCTTCAATTTTTAAAAGTGTTTCTTGAATAAAGCCTTTGTTATCACGTAAAAAATTGAGGTACAATTTATCCTTTTCTGGTCAGACTATTTTTTTTATCTTTAGTAGAAATTTACAGTAAAATAACAAAAAATAAAACTATCAAAAAGTTTTACCGAAAATAAATGAACAGGTCTGGAGTTATTTGCTTTTTATCAAAATGACAACTGTAATACCTTATTACGGAATTTTTTGTAATTACTAAGTGCTAAAAAAAGAAGAGAAGTGATAACAGTAAATGCAATGACACATACAGGGTTCATATTCACTTTTAACAAAAAAATGCAAGTGATTTGTTAGAGATATCTATTTAATATGAGACAAATGGTTTTTTAGTAATGGTTATCAGATAATCCTTTGGAAAACATATTGCACAAACAAAACATTTTTTCCTGTATCAATCATGAGATGTCTTTCTAGTTGACAATGGCTATAAAATCCTCTCAGAACCAGAAACACAAGGATTTTACTTTGTATGAGTCAAGAGATGCCTTCTTAGATGACCATTATAAGAAAATCCTTTGGAACATATTTCACAAAGAAAAGGTTATTCACCTGTATGAGCCAAGCGATGCCTTCTTAGACTACTATTGTCAGAAAATCCTTTGGAACATAGTTCACAGGCAAAAGGTTTTTCTCCTGTATGAGTCAAGAGATGCCTTCTTAGAGCACTACTCCAAGAAAATCTCTTGGAACATACTTTACAAGCAAAAGGTTTTTCTCCTGTATGAATCAAGATATGTTTTCTCAAAGTACTTTTATTACAAAAACCCTTAAAGCATATTTCACAAATAAAGGGTTTTTCTCCTGTATGTATCAAGATATGGGTTCTTAGTTCGCTATTCAGAGAAAATCCTTTGGAACATATTTCACAAACAAAAGGTTTTTCACCTGTATGCATCAAGAGATGGGTTTTTAGAGTGCCATTCAGAGAAAAGCCTTTGGAACATATTTCACAAACAAAAGGTTTCTCATCTGTATGTGTCAAGAGATGGGTTTTTAGATTACCGTTCAGCGAAAATCGTTTTGAACATATTTCACAAACAAAAGGTTTTTCACCTGTATGTGTCAAGCGGTGCTTTCTTAGACTACTATTTTCAGAAAATTCTTTGGAACATATTTCACAAACAAAAGGTTTTTCTCCTGTATGCGTCAAGAGATGGGTTCTTAGATTATCAATCCTAGAAAATCTCTTGGAACATAATTCACAAGCAAAAGGTTTTTCTCCTGTATGCGTCAAGAGATGGGTTCTTAGATTATCATTCCTAGAAAATCTCTTGGAACATAATTCACAAGCAAACGGTTTTTCACCTGTATGTGTCAAGAGATGCCTTTTTAGATTCCTATTATCAGAAAATCCTTTGTAACATATTTCACAAACAAAAGGTTTTTCACCTGTGTGAGTCAAGATATGTCTTGTTAGATCACAGTTCTTAAAAAATGTTTTGGAACATACTTCACAAATAAAAACTTTTTTTCCTGTATCAATGGAGGAATGTTTTCCCCTATCCCCATTTTGATTAATAATGTGCTGTTCATTGCAGGAGGAATTTGCTTCTGTAAACGATGACATTTCTCAAATGAATTTAAGCTTGATTTCAGACGATAACAGGAACTTCTTCATAGCGTCAGCAAGAAGGGATTGTAGCCATTTTCATCCAAGGAAATGACTTGCTGATTTTCAGAAAAAACAGTTTTACCTACCAATGAATCTGAAAACAGAAAGAAAAATAACAAACAAGACATTTTTAAATAAACTGAACTAAATTTTAACTTTGAGATAAAAACCAATTTTCCAATTTTATTTTCCTTAAACTTTACAAAATCATTGTATTAAATTATAACAATATATTTCTTAGGTATGATTTAACTCGAGAATTTTTCCATAGATATGCAGATACATATGCGTAGATGTGCATGCGATACAGTAGACACTGCCATATCTGAACTGATAAAAACTAAAAATTTATTTCATTGACTGCTTGTAATTTTAATTTTTCACCTCCTGAAATTTCGACTATACTTGTTTAGAAAGTTCTCGAAAGATATCCAAACAAGATTTTTATCTCTTTGATGTCCATTCAACACGAACTCAGTTTCACCTCCACTTCTCATACTCATTCATTTTGTCAAGCTTTCGATTTATAGAGACTTTTTTTACCATTTTTTTTTTTTACTTTTTTAAGTTGACACTGAATTTTATACATTTCTGATATTTTTTTTATGAAAGTTGCCTTGCGAAAGTCAAAATATGTTTTGACCATCAGTAGTCAAAGAAAGAATTTTTTTTTAGATAATATATTTAGTGGAACATTTTTAACAACAACATTTGAAAGAATTTTTGGCAATATTATTTAACAATATTGGTGGATAAATGGTTCTGCATACTTTTTTTTTAATAATTAATTTCTTTTATAATTTTTAGGTATTTTTTAAACAATGTTACTTTGTACTGTTATATTATGTAAACGCATTTTTTTAAAAGGTGTTCATAACATTAACTTTTATAATATAACAATATGTCTTAATTTCACAAGTACAATAAATACATAAACTGTATGAATATATAAAATAATAAAAATTAGTAGGAGAGAGGGGGCGCATCTGAACAATTTGTTTAATTTTAACCTTTTTTTAAAATTATTGAGACATTGGAATAAAAATTGGTTTACATGAATGTTTACACTTCGTTTGTTCTTTAGGTGAAACTTCTAAATGCACTTATCAAGAATTTGTAACTTATATGATCATTGAAAGTAGATAGTGTAGGGGTAGTAGTTCTGAATACGCCTGTGGCACATGTGCATAAATTTAAAAAAAAATGTGAATAAAAACTGTGATAGAAACTATTTAGATGCCCTATTTTAAGACAAATTTATCTTTGATAAATGGAAAGTGCATAATAAAAAATAAGCCTGCTCTATTTCTTATTTTGTGGAGGATAAAATAAGAGAATTCCAGGGATGATTATCAGTAGAATTTTTTTCTGAAATGTTATTTTACCAGAGGGAAAATACACATCCCTGCACTAACTATACATTTTTTCAGTGGCCCTTTGAAGAAATTCACATTTACCCTGCTCCCACAGTCTTTTGTCTAAATTTGTGCTTTTTTGATAAAATTAGTGGATTTTTTTTTCAGTCTCGAAAAGTTTGCATTCTCTTTTGAGATCTTTTAACAAAATTTGCATTTTTAAGGAATTTTAATGAGATTTTTTAAAATTTGCATTATATAGTCATTTTTTAAGACTCGTGAAAGAATTCCATTTATTACAATGCTTAAGCCCAATGTAATAAATTTTGTCCACTGCAATTGTGAGCTTTTAGCGATTTTTTGAGTTTTTTTTATTTTGCGGTAATTTTTCTTCTGTCACTGACAGGGAACTAAAAGGACCAAAATGCATAAAATGGGACCTTTTGGGAGCCCTGTAATTGAGATCACGTTTTAATTAGATTAATTTTAAACACGATTATTCAATCGGTAAATTAATTATAACAGATGTAAATTTTTCCATTTTTGGGTAATCCTGGCCTGGCTTTTTTTTTCACCCAAAAATGAAAAAAATTACATCTGTTATCACGTCTTAACTTCTAATGTCTTACCTGACTGCAAATAATTTTTTTTTAATAATTGTTCTAGTAAATATAAATATTTCCAACAAGATTATAGTCCTCCATTCAAACAATTTCGCCAAATTACACAAATCACCAAAATATTTGCCAAATTATACTAATGGAAGACTGTTGCCATTCTAAAAATTTAAGATAAGAAAATTAATGAATATAAATTTTAAAAATTCATTAATGAATATGGTTACTTTACTTCTTGTATAAATCAAATACATAATTTGATTTATACAAGATGATTTTAGACAAAAGAATAGGATAGAATGGGACAGTTGGTTTTTACCTTTATGTATCATTTCAAACATTTCATCCATCACACGCAAGATGAAGTCATGGTACCCTTATTTTCAATAGAAAAAAGTTTCTGATCTAAATAAGCTTGCAGTTGTATAAAGAAAAAAAAGATTTCAAAAATCAAAATTAAATTTGATTAGCTTACATTTTATGCTTTCTATTTTTTAATAAATTGTTTATGCATAGATGTAATAGTTTCCCTATTTATGGAACATTGTACTTACAAGACTAAAAATGTGAACTCCAAACCCACTATATTTTTTATGATTCTCATTAAAATTTTTAATCATGTGCTTAAATAAGTTTAAGCTTGTATTCTTTAAGGGTTTTTTGGGGAGGAGGAGGAGTTAGAGCATTAAATAACACATTAAAAACTATTTACTATTCTATGAATTGTTTAGTACAATAAGTACAACAATATATTAAACTAATTTTGTTTTCCTTTGATAACCATAACTGCTATATATCTGTTTATTTATGGCTAATACAGTGATTTATCGCTAACTGTGATTTTTTTTATAGCAAAACAGTGTTGATGTTGAATGCCATAAAATCTTACATAAGCAAAAGGGGGAGGAGGTGGTTCAAGCATTAGCTTATTTTTCCTAGCAAAGGGGAGCGATAGGGATACAAAATGACTAAAAATAAGCTTACATAATAGCTAAATGTCCTCTTATCTATTATCTGAAAGGCATGCTTCATTAAAGCCAAAAATAATATTTTTAAACATAAATCAAAGATTTCAAAACATATCAATAGAAGTGATGAAAACTATTATTTGATATGATGATAATGTCTAAAACGAAACATTTCTTTTAAGTGATCTGGAATTTTCTAGAAATTAAATATTTACAGGTTTGCTTCAAATTTTTTTATATGCAAAAACCAGGTATACAGTAAAACAAAAGAGAAACACTTTTCCAGACATCTATATTCCTTTTTTTTTCTTTTTAGCTAAACAAGAGGTTCTGCATCTCAAGCTGGTAAACACAATGTGCTGAGTTTGAACCCAAATGTGCCCATTGGCCTAATTCTTTGGAGTTTTTTCCCACCTTGATTTCCTTGCAATTTGGCTTAAGTTCCCTAAAAAGTCCCCCCCCCCCACAGAGAGAACACACGCTTTCGGTCTCATATCCATCGTATGAATAATTTGCCATCAGAAACATGCATTTACTTTTAAAATCATGTGAATTTAAAATATTACAAAAATACGATCTTAATTAAGAAGAATCAGTAAAGTATTGCTAAAAACATGGGTATTTTTTTAGTAGAAGGGGAAGTGGAGCTACCTGGGATACTCTACTAAAGGCAGTTTTCTCAAGAATTGGGAAACTATTTTAACTTGGAAATGGCATCATTTCCTTTCTTTCGGTTAGCTGACCACACGGCCTCTAAGATCCACACTTTATTTACCAATGTAAACAATGAAACATTCAGTTCAAATCTAGGGACAAAATTTGACTTTATATAACTTTTTTGGTTATTAAGTCAGGCTAGATCTGAAAAAACTTCCTTATTTATGATTTCTATGCAAATTAGTAATGCATCTTTATAAAGCAAATTTCATAGTAAAAATATATCTTATATTTATAATAATCATTTATACATACATTATTGATTATTAACATGAATTTTGCTTGTTAAAAATTATGGAAATTTTTATTACTTTAGTTTATTACTTATTTTAATACTTTATTATATTGTAAGCATTTATTATAGTTACAATTTCAGTGTTAATTACATTTAAATCACTATTTAAAAAATGTAAACAAAGCAATGACAAGAAATCCAAAAATTTTTTTAATCAGCACAAGTTCTGGTCCAAAGCTGTGTGGTTTTAAGAGAGTCTATTGTACATATATATATATATATATACAATAGACTTCGTCAAATCAGCTACCTAAACTCGGCAACTCTCTAAAATTTGCACATAATTTAGGGATGTAAACAATGAAACATTCAGTTCCGATATATCAACAAAATTTGACATTTTTAGATTTATCTCAACTCTATACATAATTTAATTTGTAATTTTTATTAATACTACTGAATTGATGTTTTTTTCATGAAGGTAGAATAAATTTATTTCTGAAAACATCCATGAAATTGCTGATATCATTGGTAATCACAATCTTCTTATCATATATATTTATATCAATCAAGTTTTTTAGTTATTAAGTCTGGCTAAAACAGAAATAAAACTTCCTTATTTTATGATTTTTATGTAAATTAGGAAGTACCTTTATGAAGCAAGTTTCATTGAATAATTTAGAAAAAACATTTCCCCTTTAAAATAAAATTAAATCATAGACATGTGACCATGAACTTGACCTTTGCTTTTAATATTTTAATTTTTAATCAGTTTAAAAATTATCTAAATTATTATTATTTTAGTTTATTACTTATTGTAATAGTGTATTGTATTCTAAGCTTTCATTATAGTTTTAATTGCATTGTTAATTACATTCAAATTATTATTTAAAAGAATGTAAATAAAGCAATGACCAAATATCTGCACAACCTCTGGTCTCAAGCTGTGCGGATTTCAGGAAGTCTACTGTATGTATATATATATTTAAGAAAGAATTTTTTGTCATTTTTTTTGTATATGTTTATTTTGTATATGTAACATTTGTTCTTATAAGTGTTTCGTTTATTCATACTCTGAAATCTATGACATTGGCCAAGAATCCCTATACATTGAAATACTAAACCAAAATTGAAAGTTTTGAATATCTAAAACTAACAATTGGGTCAAGTATCCCTAGTTTCTCTTAGATGGACTAAGCGGAGAAAGAAAAATTTCCTCTCATTTTTTAAAAAATCTATCCAGCTTTTTTTTACAATATTTATATGTATCAATATAAACAAGCTATTTATTTATTTTGATATAAAAACGTAAGTGAATCTGTAAATATATGTACAGTGGGTTGACAAATTATTAGGATTGTCATAATTTTAGCTAGTTTTAAGCTTTGGATGCACTTAACTGGGGCTCTAAGTGGTTTGAGTGTTCCAGGAATATGTTTTACCGTTGTCACTATCTTTATGATTCACCTTTTAAGTACATTTGGTATGTTAAAAGATTTCTTTGCTTTCTATAAATATTTTAATAATGGCAGAAATGCCGAGTCTTTTACACATTCAATAGTGGAAGGTGCTTTTCTTTAATTTAAACAAAATTCTTTCGGGGTTTTTTTTGGAAAAGTTAAGAATTACATGCGAGTATTATCCTTCTTTTATTTATTAAGCACTTATTTTTTAATTTTATTGATTCTTGTATGGGTCGAGGGGTTGATTTGTCCCCTAGGAAAAAAATCTGTGGAAAAAATACTTTTCTGCATACGAGTCATTTCGGAAGGAAGATAGTAGTACTTGTTGGTGTTTCAAAGTTAGTAGTTAACAGGATAAAAATAAATCTGGGTGAAAACCATCCACATTCGCCCAAACAAAAAGGTAAAAGTGAAAGAAAATGCATAATAATTGCATGCACCGATAGGAGTCCTTAGTAACTTATCAGTTACTAAGAGAACTGTGCAGCGGAGATTAGCGAAGGAAGTGTTGACAGGTCATTGTCCAGCCAAGAAACTCCAGTTGACAGAAGCGATTAAAAAGAAAAACCTTGCGTATGCTAGTGAACACCACCAGAAGACAGTTGATGAATGGAGTAAGATCAGTTGTTAAGAAAAATATCATTTAAAATCATTAATTTCTAAATTATATTAACACATTTAATTTTTTTCAGGTGTGTTTCTCAGATGACCTTTGAGACTTGACCTTTGAGAACCTTTGAGATTTTAGCCGATAAAAACACCTCTGCCAGGTGACAAATACCACCTTGATTGCATCATGGAGAGTGTTAAACACCCTGATAAAATAATGATGTGGTTTGTCGTAAGCGCTAAAGGGGTTGATCGCCTCTACATTGTCCAGTGAACCACGAGACAAGATAAGCACAGGCAAATTCTCTAAACTCGGCTGCTGCCGCCAATTGAAGAATGGTTCACATGTGGTGAAAGGTTTATGTTTATGCATGATTCAGTAATTTGTAATAAAGCTAGAAGCCTTACAAAGTTTTTAGCAGACTACAATATCCCACTTTAACTTGGCATGGCAATTCTCCTGACATGAATCCCATAGAAAAGTTATGGAAGATCCCCAAGGCCAAAAACATCAAAGATATGGTTATAACCAAGGTACAACTCATGGAAAAACTAATAAATATATGGCAGCACAATTCTAAAGTAAAAGAAAGTGCCAGAAATTGCATAAAAAGCATGCCTCGTAGCAACGAAGCACACCTAGAAGCCTAAGGAAATGTCACCAAATATTAATATTCTTCACTTAACATTTAAAAACTGACTGTATTATATTTTTGTAGTTTTTTTTTTTCATATAATATTGCATAAATACTTAAACTATACCAATAAAGCTTTTTAAACTAAAAAACAGTGTTTAATTTCAAATTATATTCTAATATTGTATAAAACACCTATTCTTCATGACTGTCCCTAATAATTTGGCAACCCACAGTATGTGTATGTAAATTCAAATATAAACAACCATAAAACTTTCTCAAATATGTTTTCATATGTTTCTGATTAAATCATCTGTAGGCAAATCTCACATAATCTTTAATATAAACTTTATTTTAAATAACTATAATAGGGGTGCACAACCTGTGGCCCGCGAGCCAAACTGATACCAGTAATTTTATGAAGAATAATTTTCCTTTTAATAGTGACAGAAACTTTACTATGAAAGAAAACAAACGTCACTTTTGAAATATTCTGGTGTCTAACGATTTTCTGGCAAAAAGGTTGTGCATCGCTAAACTATAATATTTATTTATTAAATACGATAAACTTCAGCTAGAAAATGATACACAGGCAACACTACACAATGTTGTCATCTATATGGTCATAATAAGATGTTGCCACACTATATTAATAATAACAATATATAACATATTATTTTTTAAAATTCCAAATTTTAAAACAAATGTTTTTGTTTTAACTTTTAAGATTTTTTTTTCATGTATTAGATACCAAGACTTTTTGATATATGTATGACATTTTTAAGTTATAAGCAATTTTTATGTCATTAGGATTATTTCTGAACCGTTTACAAAAAATTTTTGTAAATGGTAATTTCGACAGCTTTTTCTGATAGATTTTTTACTTTATCAAGAAATAGAAAACGTTATTCATTATCATTGATTTCTTTCTTTCTCTCTCTCTCTCTTTTTTTTTAATGAGGTTTTTGTTTGTATGTGTATAGGCCTAAAACTGATTATTTAAAGGCTTCAGGAAGTCGCAAGTTTAGATTTGAAACCTGCCTTAACAACAAATGTCTGTTAGATATTTCTAAAATACATTCTCAAATTTTCTGCCCAAAATAATAATTTTCATGTTTGGATCATTTTCTACTGATGAAAACTAAAGTACCCTCCTCCCCTCATTCCTAAAAAAAAAAATGCTTTTTTTTAAATTTTAGCACACATAGTTTATTTTTTAAAACTCTTCTGCTAAAATTGCATCTCAATTTTTAGAAACAATAAATAATGATTTATCTAAACGCTATTTTACCTTTTTACTTTGTCTCCAAAAGTAAATGGGAGTTCTCAAGATATGATAGAGGTAGGGAATGGCAAAAAGGAAAAAACAACTTTTTTTAACGCTTTCCAACAAAATTGAAAAGTGTTTATGATTTTTATTTGTCTGTCTCTCCACACTCTACCTCTCATAAATATACTTGGATTGCCCTGAAATTTTTGGATGTTATTTACAATTGCCCTAGCACAAATATTATTTGGAATTTGAAGCACATTAATTTATCTAAAGTTAATCAAAATTTTCCATTGCATTACAGCCAATGAGAAAAAAAAAAGTTTCAGATAAGTTTTAAAGATGTTACAGTATTTCAAACACAAGACAATTTTATATACATTTACAAAGTGCATTAAAATATGTATTATGTAGAGTAAGTGGTGCAAAGATTAATTATTATTTATTTACGAAGCCACACAAAAGAATTATGTTGCATAATAGTATAGGAAAAAATGTTTGGATTTTAATTCTTTTAAGCTATTCCATACATAATGAAGTTGTTGTACATTGGCGAGTCTGACTATAAATTATTTCATGTATAATACAATGTGTGTAACATTTACAAGGCCACATAAAAGATTTCAGAGAGTCATATTCTATGTGAAATTCTGTATATCGGCGATGATGGCAGGAAATACATTTTTAATTATAATATGCATTTTTAAGTGTCACTAAATTTATGCATACAGTAAGTATATGGTAAGTATAAATGCTATAGTTGTGAATTGAAATATACAAAAGAATTAATAAAGGTATGAGCATAGTATGAATATGAGCTAGGTATGAGTATGAGCATAAGTTGTATAAAAGTAATTTTAAAATGTGCTATGCATTTTTATGCTGTATGGTATTTGGTTTGCTATGAAATGTTTGCCGATTATAGACAAATTGATACACAGGCCCACACAAACAATTGGATAAAATTACCAATAAATGGCAGAATTAGCACAAAATTTTGGCCTTATTTTCAGAATAATCAGCCATTTTTATTTCTGGTTGTTGTAATTTGTTTGTTTTAGAAGGTGTAAAATAAATTCTTCTAAAGATACTAAAAAAAAAAAAAAAACCTTAACCTTTTTCAAATATAAATATTAGCATTACATTTTTATAATTGAATTACTTAGGTAAGTCTACAAAAAATTTTGTTTTCTTTTTTCAGTTAAAATTATCTTTTTTTATGTTGATAGATAGTTCATAAGTTGAGAGATGGGGCACTTGTGAATAGAACATATGGGGACAGATGTGAACTTGACAAGTGTATTTTTTAAATTAGTGAATGCATTTTTGCTTTCTTTTAAATTTAGAATTTAATTACCCTTGTCGAATACTGAGTATAAATTTAATATTTTTAGGATGTCTTCACAGTTTTAATTTACTAGAAATTAGATAACAATTAAAATTGGTGGCTTTCTGCAAAAACCAATATGTTTGTTATTCTTTAATGATTTCCAGTTTTAAACATATTTATTTTTTCTTAGCCCATATTAAAATAAAGATGTTTTATTTTATGAAAATGAAATTTAGTTAGCCAAAAAAGTGTCTGATAGTAGTGTGATAATCACCAATTTTTTTACATCAAAATTTCATAATTTTTTTAAACCATGATGTTCAATTTTGGGATACATATTGCATTACATTTAGAAAAAAACACAAAAGCAGAATTATTCAAAAACTTACTTAAAAGTAACACAGTTTGGCAATGCTTGACTAAAAAATAACTAAAAAGAGGGAATGTAATTAGTTTTTATTACAGTTTTATTTACAAAGATTTATTTATATCCCAGGTATGTTCACAACTAACCCTCTACTTGGGTACATGTGAACAAATTTAGACAATTTTTAGAATGACGATATAAGTTAGGAATTCTTGATAAATGCATTTAAAAGTTTCACCAAAAGATCAAATAAAGTGTAAATAATCATATAAAACAATTTTTATTTCAATAGCTTGTAACAATTTTTAGAAATAATCAAAAATGTAAAAATTGTTTACATGTGCACCCTCTTCCATACATGACTTTCAAATGTACAATTTTAGTTAGTTTTCAGCTGTAAAATTATTAAATATTTAATAAGTGAACAATCACATTTCTGTATTACTTGGTTATCCCGTCGACCAGTTTAGCCAAAACTAATAGCCAACTTATACATGTTGACTAAATTTTCATTTTAAATAACAAAGGAACAAATAAATTAGTAAAGTACTAATAAAAATACAAATAAAGAGTCAAAATAAAAATCATTTATGACTTTTTAAGCATGCCTGTCATGTTTAGTTCAATTGAAAGTGACATTCACGATCATCCATTGATGTCTTTTAATCTTATAATTTGGTGATAGTTTTTTGGTCCACAGTATAACCAAGTAGTACCCACATTTCTAACAAAGCACAGAACCAACAGAGTAAAAAATGTCTAAGCCAGGAATTGAATCTGGAAATCCCAGAATGGCGTTCAAAGTGCTCTGCTAAGATTAGAACCAACAGAAGTGAAAAATGTTTAAGCCAGGGATATATTACTTGGAACTCTTGGAATAGTGTGCCAAATGTTTTATTTGTGTCTCATGTTACGCCACCACAGTCAAAGTTCTATAATCCACAATTTTCTATAATCCATGTTACTCTACAAATGTAAACAATGAAATAAACACTTTAAAAAATTTACAAATTTGTGATCCAAAAATGATTTTTTAAAACAAAAAAAATTGAAAAAAAAAAAAAGCAGAATAAAACATCTACTTTTATTAATTTAATTATTTTATTTTATTAACAGTAAAAAAAAAAAAAAAAAAAAAAAAAAAAAAAAAAAAAAAAAAAAACTGTATTACAGAACATATATAATTATTTTCTTTTAATTGCACTTATATATTAATTTTTTATTTTTTAATAAAATAACTTAAAAAAGACATTTTTTGAGATATAAAATCTAATAATCAATTTCTTATTCTATTTATCTTTTCATACTATACTGGTTATAGGACTAAAATGCTGTCTAGGAATAATAAAATGATATATAATCCATAATACTCTATAATCCACACAACCTTTCAACCCAACTTGTGCGGTTTATAGAACTTTAACTGTAATAAAATTTTATAAATTTGAAAAGATTTCTTAGATAAGAACTCAAAGCAGCTATCTTATACATAAAATAATGGGTACTACTAGGTTATCCCATCAACCAAAAAATTATTGACAAACTATAAGATTAAATGCCAATAATGGATGATCGTGAATGTCACATTCAATGACATTAACCCGCGAGAACTTGTGCATGAGATTTTCTTTCACCATCGTACCCTTTTTAAGACTATTCTTAAGGCTATTTTTCATTTTAATAAAATTTCAAAATGTGATTTCGATTACTTTACCTTTTTTTTGAATAAAAGTACCAAGCCAAAAAAAAATTCTTATATTAAGTGACTGTAAAGTAAAAGAAGTGAATTGGGCACCGTGAAAGAAATTCTCATAGCGAATTCTCCTGGGTTAAATACGATTCAAGCGTTTAAAATGTCATTAAGGGATTTTTAATTCAACTTTTTATATTTTTATTACTATTGTACTAAGTATTTGTTTTTTTTGTTATTTAAAATAAAAATTATGTCAGTATATATAATTTGGCTATTAGTTTGGCGACTTGTATAATTTGGAGAGATTGGTCGACAGGATAACAGAGTAGTACCAAATAATGGTTGGTTTAATCAGTATAACAGGTATCCTACTTGGCACAATTGTAACTGACCTGGCATAATAATATGAGTTATCATCAATTAAATAAATTGTATTATTTATATATCATAATGTATCACAAATTAGCCTCCTTTTAGCACACATAAAACTGTACTGATTTTAAATGAGATTTATAACTGAGACTTGTACAAAAATAGAATAAGCAATTAGGGTGGGCATTTTGAAGGGAAATGCTTATAAATAGCACTTTAAAAAAAAAGATTGCACACATGTTAGGAGGGAGGGAAGGTGCTTATATTTGGAAGGGAGTTACATCCGATACAGTACAATGTCTTTTACTTCAGTGCTTTTTTATTTCCAGATACAAATAAACAATTGACTGTAAAATTTTTCTTTAAAAATTCTCTTTAATTTTAAAAATATGTTTTAGATTATAAGAAAATTATGCTCACAGCAACAAAATTTTATTAATTAGAAAAGATTTCATAGATAAGAACTCAAAGCATAGTCTTCATAGAGTATTTTACTTATAGTGTATATTAGTTACTTATAGGGTGTTTTACTTCTAAAAGAAAAACTTCTTTATGTAAATGGAAGTAAATTTTTTTAATATTATGCAAATTTTAATTTTTTAGTACCATTAAGTAATAAAATAAAAAGGTAATGGCTAATATTTGTTTTACCTGTGTATGGAATATTTTAAATGTCTATAAATGTCAGCAAAAATAAAAATGGCGTAGCGAAACATAAAATTTTGTGTCTCCATACGATCAAATCCCAAGTAATAGAAGTTTCAGTAGAAGAATAACTAAAGACACATATCTTACCATTAATTCTTTTAGTAAAGACGATAGGTTCAGTAAATTGATTTTAAAAAATTAGCTACTGCTACAATCAAACATTATCATTTTATTACAGTCGCCAACACAAAGAATCAATCATGTGAAAAAATTCATTCATGATGAGTGATTCAATCAATAAATGGAAAACGGCTCAAATAGAAATAACCAACTCAATTTTAATTACATAAATAAATGATTTATTTTTAAAAGAAATGAGGGAGTATTTTCAAAATTTTCGAATCTAGAGCTTAAATGTGCATTTTGCATTAAAAATTGGACATAATTTGATTTTAGATGATTCAGTAAAATTTTGCCCAGATTCTTTGGAAATACTTGTTTAGCGACTGTCTGATACCAGTATTATAAATAGAGATTTAAAAAAGTACTAGTCATATTGCAGTAATTTACTTTTAAAAAAAGTATTAATAATTAGCATACATTGCAATCCTTTTCAGAAAGACTGCAAGAATCATTTTCAATGAATCATAATGCAATTCGAGATTCATTCTTTTAATGGCGTCTTGTTTCTTTCGCAGTTTGTTCAGGTAATCTTAAAACATAAATTTACTTTACCAAAATAAGTTAATGCTGAGGTAGGGTAGTTTCTTTCATTATTCTTCAACTAGAAATTTTAGAATTTATTATTTGATAATGATTTTATAACGTTTTACATTTTGCACCTTTCATTTTTGCTCATATATCAATGCGTTATTAAAAGCATTATAAAATGTTTTATTTATTGCTGATAATTTCCTTGAGTATTATTATTTATGTTTAAGTAGATTACTGTATGTTATTCTAATTTTAATTTAGATATACAGCTAATTGTTTTTTTAAAATTTTAACGCTTTTTTTTAAATATTCTGTTGCTCATAAACTTAATTTGATTCCATTATGTTCAATTGAAATATTTTTTTTTTTTAAATAATTGATTGCTTAGTTCAGTACTTCTATAAAGTTTATCGAAATTTACATTAAAGAACACATACACATAAGAAACTATGGTTGAATCTTGAAACAATCAATAAACTTGGCAAGACGATAAATGAGTTTTTGTTGTGACCAGTTTGTTTTTTAATTCTTTCAAAATTTATTTGTGACATGAGTTTTATGTATTTTGTAAAGTGATGATTGACATGTAATAGTTATTGAGTGGTTTCAACATTGAAAATGGATGTAGCTGAAATTTGTTTTTGTGTATTTTGCATACACTGTGGCTTTTTTTGGCAATAGGTACATTTTGTGAATTAAGCATATTTACAAAAGTTTAATATTTTATGCTTGGAGTGAGCAGTTGTATTTTTTTGGGGGGGGGCATTTTCTGTCAATTAAAAAATGACGATTAAAGAATGCAGCATATTAAATCATAATAACAGTGTTCTTTATTAAATTTAGTTGTCTTTCTGTTGATTATAATCAGTGGCGTAGCAAACGGTGTGGGGTGGGGGTGGGGGTCCGCACCAGGTGACACCAAATCCTTATTTGCATGTATACATATAATCTTATCAAATTTTAGAAAAAAAAAATCTGATAATATGAAATTTCAAGTGCATCATGCAACCAAGTTAATTTCTTAATTTTCTTTTCTTAGAAAATCTGAAATTTTACACAGAATGGAGAGTCTAAATAAGACTTGCACCAGGAACAGAAACCTGCCTTTCCAATGAATGGGAATGAAAGCAATTTAAAAAAAAAAAAAGATTTTTTTTTATATATAGGCACCACATTGATTTTTGCGAACTATTCGATGAGTTATGAATTGCCCCTGTGGTTTCATATATGGGAAGTCTGGAGATAAATGAGGAAGGTTTTGATTTTTTCCTTTGTTACAGATGACCCGTGTTCTCTTTGCCCCCCCCCCTTTTTATAAAGATGTACTCACATACAATATAACCTAGATTAAAAGATAATACAACCTATGCTTTAATCTGTGTCTGCACACATGAATTCTAAGAAAGCATAAACTTTAGTAAACTATACTGCGTTTCAAAAATATGTGGACAGGTGATTTTTTAAAATAATAGTTCAAAAATGAAACAATAATCATGCAAAAAAGTTTTTTATGATAAAGAAATACAGTTTAAATTTACAGAAGTTTTGTTAAAAAATCAAAAAATAAAAATAGGCTTCTCCGTAAATGTATGAATTTTTTTAGTATTTTGCATTTAAGTTACAATTTTGTATCCATTTCTTCGAATTATCTATAAAATCACAACAGGCATGCAAAAAAGGTTAACATTTTATTTTTAATAATGTAAAATTGTGATTGAAAAAATATGTCAGAATAGGGGGAGGGGGCTACACCATTTACATCTGCCCAAGGCGTCACCCATCCAAGTTACGCCACTGACTTTAATAACTTTTTATGGAATATTTTAGATTGTGAGTAATAACTCGTTATATAATTTCTTTCAATTTGTACCAGTTTCGGCCATCCCAGTATCATGTACATTCGAAGTTCTATAGTCTTCACACGCTGCGGCCAAAGGTTGTGCGGATTATGTAATATTGAGTATTATAGAATATTATGGATTATATGTCATTTTATTATTCCTAGACGACATTTTAATCCTTTAATCAGTATTATATGAAAAGATAAATATGAAATCCAATAATTCATTTAATATGCTATCTGAAAAAAGCCTTTTTTAAGTTATTTTACTAAAAAATTTATATATAAGTGCATTTAAATAAAAACAATTATGTTTTGTAATGCTGTAATCTGTTTTTTACTGTTAATAAAATAAAAGAGTTATATTAAAAAAAAAATTGTTTTAAAATGAATGTTTTATTATGATTTTTCAATTTTTTTATTATTTGTTTTAAAAAATCATTTTTGTATCACAAATTTGTAAATTTTCTTAACTTTTTATTTCATTGTTTACATTCATAAAGTAACGCAAATTATAGTAAATTGCAGATTATGGGTGCGCAGATTATCGATCTTTTAACAAACAATTATTGATAATAAATAAAAATAAAGCATTTTTATGCAACATCTATTTTGTCACACATGTATTTGTTTGCTGTATTAAGATATTTTTTTTTTCTTTTATGAATTAATAAAAACTTTAAATAAAATACACAAGATTTTTTTTTTTTTTTAACTGCCGATCTAGAGCTGCCAGTAGCTCATTATTATAACTAGAATGGCACATAATTAAAAAAAAAAAATCGAATAAAATTATGGGGAAAAAGATTCCAACAAAAAAATAAATAAATAATACTTCCAATCGCTGATAGAAAGAAATTCAGTGCTGTACATGGAAAGAAAACATCAGCAATAGACAAAATTAGTAATTTGGATAAAATGCCATGTTTTATTCATCATATTCACTTTCCCAATAAGGAATTCAACCGCATTCAATGTAACCACCTATCTTTTGCACCACACTTAGCATTCTTTGTACAATTTTTTTCGACGGCCGAGCATAGCATGTCACATGGAATAACTCTTAATGGTGACTGGAACTATTTTTTTTCCTTGCTTTCATTAATCCCCTTATAAGTTTAAAATTAGTTCCGGTTATTAAAATTAGCTACTGAAAATTCTAAATTAGGGATGCACAACCTGTGGCTCGCGGGCCAAAAGTGGCCCGCCAACTTCGTCAATTTACAACTGGAAAGAATTGCAATTTTTGTGCATAGATCGCAGAAAAAAATCCTACATTTCGTTAAGTTATTGCGGCAAAATATAAAATTTCGTCAGTCGCTTAAGAATCGCAAATTTCGTAGATTGAGCATGGAAAAATCGCGAATTTCATTGATCAGTTGCGAAAAATAGAGAATTTCGTCGGTGACGCTCGGAAAAATCACGAATTTTGCCCACCAGGGGCCCTACCACGAAGACATCGGATCGTTTCCGAATCGGAAAAAGTTCGATTTCGGAATAGCACGTTTTCGACAAAACAAATCTGATACTCACTTTATGTGCTACCATGATGTCATCGGCAAAGCATATCGGATTTGAAGCTGAGAGATTAAACCTTCATCGGAGTCGGATTCTGATAGACCAATCACAGACAAGCAAATTTTCGCCGTAACTGTAACCGAAATTCTGCCACTTTTTTTGATTATTTGTGTTGTGATTCTCTATTTACCTCGTGCTTATTTTCCTGTGATCTTTCATCTACAATGGCTCCATTTCCGAAACAGATAAGAAAATGTGTCACCAAGGAGCAGATTGCAATAATAGTGGACGAAATGGAAAAAAATAAACAGCTTAACAAAGGTTTACTGAACCCTAATTATACAGCACAGCAAAAACTTAAAGACTGGGAAAAATTAGTTTCTACTCTAAATGCTGCAGGTGGTGCTGTAAAAGAATTAGAAAAATGGCAAAAAGTGAGTATTTCTGTAAGTTTTTTATTAATATATTTCGTTTAATAATTATTTACCTTAGTAGTTTTTCTTAAATAAAAATGTATCTTAATACAAGCGTGTTACTCATACACATGCTGAGCTAGATTTTTATGTATGTAACCAAAATTCTTCATCTGAGCTCATTAATAGCAAAACAAAATTGAATATATTCGGTAATGTTTTGCGTTAGATGTTTACAAGTAAAGTTTAAATCGTTGAAATTTTTAAAATCTTAATATAAACAAATTTCTAGGCAGTTATTTTTTATGCATCACTTTCCTTTTGCTGCTATTGTTTTGATTTACAAGTGAATTTTTGTATAAATTAGAAATAACAAAATGAAAGCTCCAAAAGTTTATTATTTATGAAATAAAGCTGTTTTACATCTTGAAAAATATTTTTCCTTTTCTATTCATGCTAGACATTTCCAAGAATCATACTAGAAAAGTTTCAATAAGTTCATTATCGAATTTTTTGGAATATAGGGTAGATGTGTCAGTAATAGACACCTTTCAAGATTTTTTAGTTTATAAAATATAAATAAAATTTTAGCTTTTCATGCAACTCCACCTTGCATATTTTATAATATTGTAGTATTATTGTTGACATTCGTAATCGATCCAATCACGAAGCAGAAAATGTTTCAAAGTTTTACTGTCAAATTGAAAATCTAAACATACTGGCTTCATTTAACATATTTCTTAATTTCTTGCATAATTTACTGACAATAATAAATTTTGGCAATAATAAAAAAAATATAATAGGTATTTATTATTATTTTTTTTAATTTTACATGGATGGTTCAACAATTATTGTCCCTGTTAATATAAAATATTTATACTGCAATGGTTGATGTGGAATATCTAAGCCTAATGTCTTGGATGCCTATATGCTGAATTTCAGAACTGTAGTTGCTATATCAACATATTTTTAGAGAAACAAGTTGAAATGTTTGTTTAGAGCTTATATATTTTTGGTAGATGATGAGGCGTGGGTATCATAGTGATGTAGCTACATCTTTTATCTACTGTTACAATATAGCCCTATAAGCTCCAAACCTAATGAGAACAGTTTAATTTTTATGAAGTGAAGAACAATACTAGCAAATATTTTTTAGAATAAAATGCTTTAAAATGTAAAATTTGCATATAAATTTAAAAAAAGTTATATTTTTACTTCTTAAGTACACAAGAATTATGCATACTATATTTTGATTTTAGACCAATGAGTTCATTATTCTGCAGTTAAACAAGGCTTATATTCTACTATAGCTAAGCTGAGTAATTAGTATTATTCAAGTATTCCGCTGAATCCTTATTCGTTGCATCACTATTTTGCAGGTTAATCCCAGGCCCGTAGCCAGGATTTCCTTTCGGGAGGGGCTGAATTTTGAAACTTTTTCTGATCTTACAAAAATAATTTGTATAATTTACAGCAAAAAATTTTAAAATAATCAAGGTCACATCTGTGAAAAAAATGCCACCACTCAGTGACGTCACATTGTGACTGAGATGTGACTTTCTTAAAAATCTTTAGAAAATTACAAAAATTCTTCAAAACATGTTATTTACTTTAAAAGCATGTTTCTGGCAATTAAAATATAGTTGCTTTTATCAGAGTTTCATCACAATGTTAATGTCAAAGTAGTCACAAATGACACATTTTTCACAAATTTGTCACACCGTGACTTCACAAAGTGGTCACAATGTGACGTCACAAACGAACTCTAAAACAGCCATAACGACTTCACATTTTAGTCACTGTGACATCGACTGTGACACTGTCACATAGACGATCGATGGTCACAAAGTCACAATGTGACTTCACAACGACGTTGCAGAGGCGTCACCATGCCTTACGGGGACATAGCTCATCACAATGTTGTAATACTACTTTTCTTGAATTTTTGGTTGAGAAAACATTTATTAAAATAAAAACTAAAAGAATTTTCTGAATTATTGGAGTTTGTAAATTTTTTAATAGTCCACATATCTGACACAAAGGTCAAGCTGTTCTGCGCTTGAAATGTTCATAGTTTCATCAGCAATTACCCAACAAACACATAACTGGTGGGCCAGTATAGGCGTAGTTAGCGGTGGCCCAAAGTGTTTGATAACGGCCCGCCATCTTTGGCCGTAACGGCTTCGTCAAAAAACTGTCACGCCGGCCAGAATACGGCCACAAGATAATGGGCCAAGATGATACAAGAAGTTGCCCACAAATGTGCCATTAGCGTTTTACCGAAAATATCAAACAGCCACAAACTGGCCACAATTATTCTTTTAAAGGCCATTAAAAATAAAGGTTGGCCAGGAGATGACCCTCACCCACCCATTTGTGTTTGTAAGAATTAAATTTAGCCAAAAGCTGCCCATAAAGAAGCCTTTTCTGGTGTATTTTAAATTTTAACTAGCCCAAAGCCTGCCAGTTTCGTGCCATAAAGATTATTTAAGCATAAATTCAAAATTTGATCTATAAAAAATATTTCTTGGGAGATTGTTTAAATGATAAGTGTTTTTGCGTGAAAACAATATATTAATAATTATTTAGGTAATTTTTTCAAAAGCATTATATGTATATATATATATATACTTTTTTGAAAAATTTCCAGACTTATTATTTGGCAAAGTGAATTTATTAATTTCTTTTTTTTTTTTTTTTTTTTTTTTTTTTTCAATTATTCTATTTTAAAAATTCATGTGTAATGCCATTTCTAAATAATTGCATTTCATATAGCTTTTAAAAGTATTAATTGAAAAAAATTAAACTAATTAATAATTTCACTATGCCAAGTAGTAAGTTTTGAAAGTTTTAAAATAGTAAATTCACAATTCTTTTGAAAATTGTACCTGCATAATAATTAATACATTGTTTTTCATGTAAAAACAGTTATCATTTAAAAAATCTTCCAGAAAATATTTATATAGATCAAGCTTTGAATCTATATTTAAATAATTTTAAAATTTTATAAATTGTTATACATTTTAAAAGTTTTAATTGAAAAGAATAAATTATTTATTTAATTCACTATACCAAGAATTGTGTTTAAAAATAAATCAAAATAAATAAATTTATGTATGTATATTTTGAAATATATACTGAATGACTATTAACATTTTTTTTTTTTTTTTCAGTTTGTTATTTAAACAATTTTGTAACAAGAATTTTTCATAGAACAAATTTTGAATTTACCCTTAAACAATTTATATAACCTTAATATGATCTGTTATGTGTGCTACATTTGAATTTCATGTATTTGTAAATAAATATATATATATATTTTCATTTTATGTGATTTTTAAATTTATTAGTAAGCCTATTACCAGTATATGCATATTTATTAAAATTTTATTAAATTATAATCTGAGAAACAATCATTATATTTGCATCATTTAAATATTTTTTAATTTCACATTTAGATTTTTCTTTCACAGCTTAAGAAGAAATTTTACTCACACGAAAAACACACTTGTTAATGCTAATCATAATGCTAATCATATCTTAATTAATAAACTTTTCTATACTAATCGAAATTTTACGAGCATTAAATTTTGCGAATAATATTTTTTTACAATAAAAATGAATTGAAATTACTAAGCTTTCACAGTATTTTTAATGACATAATCGGAAAATAACATTAAAAAAAAGATCAAATTTCCAACTTTGAGAAAAAAAAAATAAAAATATATGGTTGATATTTCGTAATTTACACAAAATGTTAATATGATAAAAGCAATCTATTTTAAATATTATGTAATATTATCCATCAGCGGTTTTAAAATATCAATCATTATTCGAAAAGGTACAATAATAATAATAAGAATAAATTTTATACAAATTAAGATCATCAAGTTTTAGTGGTATTTTTTAAACACATGCTCTGTATTGCTAATTTAAACTAACGTGTGAAAAGAAAGCATATTTTACCTGTTAAAATAAACATAAATTTTACGCATATTAAATTATTCAAGGAGTCGCAATATGTTTATCGCATGCTTTTACATCGTCGTAAAATGAAAATAATTACTTCGAAAAAAGATGCGACAATAAGAATAACCTTTAACTAAATTAAAATTATCACATTTTTGCGATTGCTTTGCGCCAGATATATCACAAGTAAATATTTTGCATTTAATAAAAATGTCTCATAGATTTATTTTGCATTACTTTACAACGAATTTATTTTAAAAACAATGATGCAAAAGAAAATTCAGAATATAATTTAATAAAATTTTAATGAATAAATACATACTAGGTAAGACTTACCATTTATAATCTGGATAATATTCTTTCGAGAACTTCTGCAGTCGAACAACATGTCAACAACATACTCATACTACAGTGCAGAGAAGAATGATAAGGGTATGCCCAGTTTCTTCTTTGTCTTCAATGCCAACCCCACAAAATTCCGAGAATCCCTCACCCCATTTTGCCTTAGGCAATAGTGACCTTGAGCGCAAGCAGTACTCTGCACTTTAACTTCTAGTATTCACCAAATGTTTTTTAGCAGTTGTGAAAAAGAGAAAGGTTTTTAGGGGGATATTTTTTTACGAGTTGTTATTTATCAAAATCTATAATTATAAATTAAATAGTTTAAAAGAAAACTTTTGTTTTCAGTCATGTCTTTTCAAACTTATTTTTTTGTTACAAGATTTTTTTTCCCTCTGTTTTTGAAAGATAAAGAAAGCTTTTATAAAATTTCATCATCTGCTGAGAAATGGGGGGGGGGGGCGAAAATGTCTTTTAACGAAAACGAAAATGTCTTTTAACAATCACAATTTCATAAAACCAATATTTTGTTTAAGTTCACAATTATCTTCTTAAGAAATTATTTTTTTAACAAAATAAATATAACAATACAAATACAGTATACTATCAAAGACGGACTCTGTATAAGATGGAAATTAGTTAACTCTGAAAGTTTATCAACTTCTTGTGAATCCATAGACATAGAGTAAAATTTCTCTAAAATGAAATATTGTCTACTATGGATAATTTTGTGGTCACGTAACAACCATTTTCCTCCTGTCTCGCAGTAGTCAGTCATATCCAGAACATAGATTCAAAACACCCAATTTAACAGTATTTGCTGATTATTTATTTATTTATTTATTTATTTATTTATTACATTTACTAAAAAATATAAACCACCTTATCGATTCATAGTTTCTGAGTAACAGCTCCTGCAATTTCATTCGTTTCCGAACAAATATGAATTTAAATAGACGTTTTTATTAGATGCTTCTTCAAATTGGAATTCGTTCAACGTTTAAAGGTTTATTTATTTTTTTTTCTTTAAAAGAAAATTTTTCGTTATTCTATTCAATAAGACATATTTTGCTTTTGTATGTTAAGGAAAGTACTTTCAAGTGAATTTCATTCCAGCGTGTTTATAAAAACATACATATATACATTTTAATACGAAATTTACAGAGAAGATAATTTTATTCGTAATTTTTAAGAATGTGTAAAAAATAAGTCGTTTTACGTACATTTTAAAGCATAAAAAATAAATTCCACATTTTATTAAATACTTTCACCAAAACAAACATTTTGAATAAGAAAAATTATGATTTTTTTTTAAAAAGAGAGAAAGAGAGAGAAATTAATTGTATTTTTAAGCCAATTTTAGACATACTGCAATCGACAATTTTAGAAATATTTACGCATTTTTGGCTAAAAATAATATTGCGTGTGTAATGCGAAAGTTTGAAATTACTGAGAGTGGTGAAAGATAGATTGCTTTAAGTACAATCTAAATGAGTTTTATTTATTTATTTATTATAAATCATTTTAAATATTTATTCAATTTCTTTCTTTCTTTTTTTGTGAGTAATGAATGTAATAAGGCGTCGCTGAAAAAAAAAATACTTGGAATATTATATACATTTTTAAAACCATTTCTATTTTTTTTTCTATTTTTTCAAACTAAATAAAAATATGCCATCTATTTCACTGTTTTAAATATATATCTCGCATAATTTTTATATGCTTATTTAAACTCAGATTTAAAATAATTAAACTTACGCGGAAAGAAATGGAAACAAAAAACATTTCCTCTCTTTAAATAAAAATGCTGGTTAAACGACATTAGCCCTCTGCTTTCTACAAAATGGTGGGCCGTTACATGCTAGCCAGAAACCGACCCTTAAAAATTGGCCGGCAAAGTAAACGCGACGTTCTTTCATCGCCGATCCATTAACGGCTTGACGATCGCTGCCGCAATTAGCGGCGCGTCATTTATGGCATGATGCTGTTTAGTCACAAATGGCCGTAACTCTTTCTGGCCGCAACGAAACCAGCTTATGGCCATAAGTCGAGTGTTTGTGGGGTAAGCTACGCGTTTGCTTTGTACTAACAAAGCAGATCACGTTATTTATTTTGATAGTTACTACTTTGGTAACTGTATCCGAGGATATTTGAATGAATTTTTTTTAAATGTTTGGGGTGAAGAAAATAGCATTTCTACGGATATTTATAATATATCGTTTCTATTCATTCTTTTCAGACTTTGGTCAAAATTTTAAAAAGCTCTTAGCTAACAGTTCTTTTATATTGATTTCTTTAACGTTAGAGGATCATCATCGTGGTCATCTCTAAGTGGCGTGTTTTCCTCTGAGCAAAATAAGATTGTTTCAAATATTGGCCCAATAGCTGCTCTGATTTCTTCTTTTCTGAAGCTCTTTGAAAACCCAGCATTGAAATAATAATTTCTATAGTCCTGGAGAAATCTTAATTTTGTTTGATAAAATAACATACAGTTTGCGATAATTTAATTGCATATGTTATGCGAATTGCATAAGAAAACACATTTAGCGTTTTTCCAATGTCTGAAACATGTAGAAATAAGTCTTCATGGTTTATTCTATCCTTTCTGTACCTATTCTTTTGTGAAAAAAACCCCCCAAAAACAAGGTTTACAATGAAATGTGTTTTGGAATATGTAAGAAAAAAAATACTATTTCTGTGTCTTTATTCCATTTTTATTATTTTTGTTCCTTTCCTACAGTTATTGGAATATGACTGTTTGAAAAATAAAATGGGACCAAAAATGTTTCTCTTCGTGACATCATCTAAGACACATCTCTAGTTACATAGCAATATTGAAGCGAGTTGCTTGCCATACTGTAAACTCATTTTGAGTACTTGACAAAACTTCACCAAAATCAAATTGTTCTGAACGCAATCATAACAATCCTAAATTTTAATTCCTAAACAAGATTTGCTGCCAGAAAAAGTTGATATTATTCGAACTGTTTTTATGTAAATCAGTTCCAATCACGATTTAGTGCACCCATTGTGATGTTTTGTGATTTTGCAATTACAAAAATGGTACGCGTCTGAAAAACTATTTTTGCCATGCCATTTCATATTTTCTAGTTACTTAAAAGATTCCATTAAAAATTATTAACATTTTTGTTTATATCTTTTCTAACCAGTTGACAAAATACTGTATTTTTCGTCATTAAATTTGCGGCTCAAAAATTTTATTTTAGATCCAAAAATTGTATTTGATAAAATTCGCTTTTTTGAACTCAGCATACACTTTACTTCAATCACTAAATTACATTTTAGGCTGTAAACTGAGTCAGTGTTGTTGTTTAAGTTTTTACTATGTCCCTAGACACAACTCAAAATGTCCCTATACTGACTATAAAAATAGCACCCCCTAGCCCTTCAGCACACCCGCCTGCATCTGTAGATTGTGCTCAGAGTGTAATTGGGGTAAATTTTTATCCAAATACGCGTGATGACGAACTAGAAAACTCTCTCGGTGGCACTATGAAAAACTTTCAAAAATTCCCTTACATAGAGGTATCCATCCCTGAAGTTGATAATTCTTCAAAATACAAAGAAAAATAACTATACAAATCAGGTACTTTACGCACATTTTCATACTATTAAGGTTTTACATACAAACAATTCTCAGAAAAGTTGTTCGGTGAAGAGACTGGGGGATGCCGCCGCAGCGTCTTTAAAAGTTTTTCAATACCATATTGTTTTTCTTTGCATCATTACTTTTCAAAAACGCATTAGTCGGCTCTCTTTAATTCGAACTCGTCGGGACCACAAGAAATGTTCGAATTATGGAAAATATGAAATATAAGCTTGCTTAAGATGATACTATTACAAAAGAATTAATGTTACAGTGTTTTAAGTTATTTCGTCTGTTATCATTAGAATATGACTTAATATTAAATTAGAATGTATAAATACTAATTAAAAGATTAAAAACAAGCCAATGGAAGATAAATTTAAATCGCCGCTGATAGACAGATGGGGCACTAAGAAAGTGGATATCAAATGCATAGAATTATATGTATACTCGTTCGGAACAATTTTCACAAAAATAAAAGAAAGAAAGTTATTCAAATGATCTGAAATCCGTGAGAAAGAAAAGAAAATGAAAAATCAGAATTCGTGTTAGTTCGAATCAAACGAAGTCAAGAGAAAATGAGTTCGAAATAATGAAAAATTTCAACGTTATTCTGCCATTGAAAATTTCGAGACTTCATTTTTAGTTCGAATTAAGCGAAGATTCGAATTATCGAGAGTCGACTGTAGTTTCTTTTTAATAAAAAGCATTTTACAGTTATAAAATAATTGTCAAAGACACTTTCTTTAAAATCATATTTTTTCACAAGATTTTACATAATAAGCGGCTATTAAAGTTTTTGGATCCTTTCTCTGCAAAACATTTTAACATTGATCGCTCTAAGTTTCCTTTATATGCATGAAGATAAAGAAAATTAAGGAAGGTCATAACATGCAAGTAAATTTTTTATATTTCTCTCTTAAAGTTAACACGCCATATGTGTATTGCACTAATATTTCTTAGTCAAATTAATGACACGGAATTGCACTTGATCGAATTTCACTTCTCAAAAAGATAATTAAAATTACTTTTTAAAAAGTATATATATTTTTTGTGGTAAACATCTATTAAAAAAAACAATATGTCCAAATAACCGATATATTGAAGAATTACTGTAACTGTGATTGAATAAATGAATATTTTTACAGCTAAAAATGCAATTGATTTTATTGTAACGGAAGATAAAAACAAACAAAACATATTTTATTATCAAAGAGATAATTTTGTAAAGTCTTTTCAAACTTTCGGGAGGGGCTTCAGCCCCCTTAGCCCCCTCCCTGGCTACGTGCCTGGTTAATCCAGCTTAAAAGGAAAGGCTAAGCTTTTAAAAAAAGACTGAAATATACTTTGTTTCTACATTTATGCTATTTATTTCGTAATTTTATTTTATTTATAAAGGCAATTTTTTTTATTCTATAGGATATTGCTTTAGTGAGCTTAGTCTAGCATTGTCAGATCACAGATAATGATCAGTAGCTGCATATTGACATAAAAAATTCTGCTTCTGAGAACTACTTTATTAGATAATAGAACTTTAACCATGTAATGTATGTTTATGTAAAAATACGTTAGTTACTTGATTTGAGAAAAATATTTTGCAATAACAGGGCTTGAATTTCAGGGGGGATTCGCGCCTGAAGTTTTGAAATCCCGCCCAATAAAAATCACGAATTTTCAGAAATATTTTGCATTTTGAAACTACGATAGACTCTCACAACCTTTTTTTGAATTTTGCAATATTTTCGTGTACCTGAATATTTTTGTAAGTTTTTTATTTTTACAATGAAAAATCGTTAAAATTCATGATTTTTTTCTGCACCCGATTGGCAAATTTCACAATTTTTTTTCCTGTGATCGCGATTGACAAGTTTCATGCTATTTTCCACCACGAGAACAGAGTTATTCCGTTCAAAATATCCCAAAAATTAATGCATTAGATTTCAAAAGTTATGAGACATCGATTATCAGCCCAGAAATTCGGATAGACATGTTCGATTGTAAGTTCATGGTATTTGAAGCGAGCTGAGTCTCCTTTTTTCACAATCAATTTCATCAACCATTCGCGCGTTTCGTCAAATGCAAATGCAGGAAATTTTGTTAGAGGATCACAATAGAAACAGCAATTTTGTCAAAGCATTGAGGAAAAAACTAATTTTTTCAAAGAATTTTTTTTGAAAAGGTGAGTTTTTTCAAAAGATTGCGATAACAGAAAAATTTTGTGAAATACTTGCAGAATAAACGTATATTTCATGAAATTATTGCAAAATAAATGTGAATTTCATAAAAGCATTGCAAAAAGAATGTGAATTTAATGAAAGGATCTCAAAGTTAACATGGATTTTATTAAAAGACCATAAAAAGTACCCCTCCTCCCATTTTGTTGAAGAAGCTCGGAAAAAAAAAACCCAAATTATGTCAAAGATCGAGAAGAACAAAAAAGCTAATTTCTTATAAGGATCGCTGGAAAACTCCAAATTTGTTAAAGGCTTCTTCAGGGATGATTGTTAATAAAAAAAATATTTGAGATTCACAGCAAATTTTCTGAAAGATTACAGCAGCGTGTGTGAAGGGGGGGGGGGCACTGTGTTTTTTCCCCGGCCCTTTGAAAAAACTTGTGGATTTTTCGAGATCTTTTGAAAAAATCACAACTTTTTTGATGAAGTTTGCTTATTTTTCATGAACCGTAGATGAAATTTGGGGATTTTTCACTGTCCTTTGACAAGATTTGTAGATTTTTGGAGATTCTTTCATACAATTTGTGAGCTTTTAACAAAGTTTGTGATTTTTTTTCCGATATGCATTTTCCACAATTTTTTAACAATATATTCGTTTTTTTTTTTTTTTTTCCTGCAATTTCTGTCCAAACTTTATGTTTTCGAATCTGATGAAAATTGCATTTTTCTCTCACTATTTATTCTTTGACAAATCTCATGTTTTTTTTACGATCTTCTGCCATGATTATCTGATGAAATTTACGTTTTCCCATGCACCTTTGGCAATATTCACGATTTAAGAATTTTTTCTTTTTTTTTTTTAGCCAACAATTTGTCAAAATACATAGTACGTTTTTTGTCTGAATTTCCGGATTGATGATGTTTTTTTTTTTTTAATTTTCGGAACCGAATACCTTAAATTTGTTAAAAATACAGAACATAATCACCTCTGGATTGCTTAATGAATGCAAAATTCGTCAAAGAATCTCTTAATAAACCCGAATTGTGCCACAATATGAAGAAAAGTATACAAATTTAGACAATGCATCGCTGAAAAATGTGAATTTCGTCAAAGGGCTGCTTAAACAGAAATTTTGGTGAAAAATTGCAAAAAGATGTTTTTTTTGTCAGAGGGTTGCTGAATAAACACTAATTTAGTCAAAATATCAGACGCTTAAAAGAGAAAAATGCATAGGGCTGCTAAAAAATGCAGAATCACACAAAAAAAAAAGTTAATTTCGTCAGAGAATCACCGAAAAAAATGCAGCCATCTCTTTGGAAAATAGCACACACACAAACATATACGTTTATTATTATTATAGGTATAATTTATAATCGAAAATATATACTGAACTAATTTTTGAAAAGATAGGTTAACCTGAACCAAACTTGCAGGAATATACACTCAACCTAAAGTCAACCTGAATCAAAAACAGATTTTAATTGACCTGTTACAAAAGTAATTAGCACATGGTGGGAAATTACCCCCTGTAAAGACTAAATAGACTACATAAAAGCTTGACTTAGTTCTTTTTTAAATAAAAAACACATTTTGCATAATTATTCAGAGTTTTTGGTAAAAATTGCTTCAGTGGTATTTTGTCATGTCGGTATACATCCAATTATTTAAATAGCACATAAAATTACTGCAGGTTAAAAAAAAAATTTTCTTCTTCCCAAGCGGCTGTACTCCCTTACATTTATAAATGTTGGGAGGAAGACACCCCTCCTCTGAAAAAAAGAATTTCAAGCCATGAATAATATGAAAATTAAGAATTGTGTGCAGTAATACAAAGAAAAAAATGCATATACATTGTTAAACTTTTTTCTAGTGACAAAAAGTTATGTTTGTGTCTGTGACAGCAGTTTGGTGCCAGTGAAAATTGTCTTCGAGAGTGGCATGGTTAAATTTTCTGAATGTATATTACAGGTGTTGAAATAGATAGGCCTTATGATCGATTATGAAATTTTGAAACCTACCTACTGTCAACTTTTGCATTTCAACTTGCGACAGTTTGTTCAAATTCATGTTTTTTTATTGTGTGTGACTAACAAATTTTGTTATTTTTACCCATGACAGACTGAATTTTGAGTTTTTTCATGTGACACTGACAAATTTTGCAACATTTTCCCACAACCAAAACATGCAGATAAATAATCGGGACAAAATGGTTATTTTATTGCAATTCTTAGATGAAATTTTCCATTGCTTTTTGCAATTTTTTGACAATTAGCCTTTTATTTTTGCAGTCCTTTTGTAATTTTTTTAGATGCAAATTGTTTTGTGGTTTTTTGACTTTTTGGGGGGGAGGGGGCGAAATTTAAATTTATATTGTAATTTTTTGATGAAATTTGAATTTGTTTTTTCCCTGAAATTTGCATTTTATTACCTTTTAATGAAAGTTATTTTTTGTGATTCTTTGTTGCAATTTGAATATTTCCAATGATCCTTTGATGAGCTCAAAATATGTTATTTTTTTAGTGTTGGACAGACTACAAAAGTGAGACAAAAAAGAAGTATAACTTTAATAAAGTTGAAAGATCAAAGACAGGTGGAGGTAAAGCGGAGTTAAAAGAATTAACTCCGCTAGAAGAAAGAATTTTGGCCCTTATTGGGCTAGATGCAATTAATGGCCTTTCCGTCCCCGAGAGCTGCAGTTTCTCTGATGATCAGTCTGCCAGCCAGGAGTATTTATGTTCAAATATGCCGCATTCCAGCCGGGATATACCACATGCCAGCCAAGAAAGAATGTCGGAATATGTCGTGGTGAGTATAAGATTTCCTTCAACTTCTTTTTTATTACTATCAATTTTTACACAGTCTGTGTTTATAAAAGAATGGAAACTAGAGATTCTTATTACATAGTATTGCAGGTGTCAGGCAGTTTGCGAATGTTTGGTTATAACACATTTGTTATGTATTCAAAAATTTTTTAAAAACATGAAAATCGTGAAAAGTTGCTAAAATTATTTTTTATTGCATTTTGTTTCATGTTCTCTCACCATATTTAAATCGTAATGAAAATTTTTTTTTTACACCAAACATTTACAAAAAAAAAAATTTTAATCATTCAAATATGTATGCAATTCAAAAATGGACAGTGAAAGTTGTAATTTCTATATTTAGTAAAACTGATATTTTAAGATAAGGATGTACAACCTGTGGCCTGCCAGCCATAAATGGCCTATGATGAAATAACATGTGGCCGGCAAATATTGGGAATTTATAACTGTGAAAAAATGCACTTTTTGTGCTTATGTTGCTAAAAAATCGTGAATTTTAGGCAGTTTGCTTGGGTAAATAAATTCCAAAAACTACTTAACAATCGCAAATTTTGTTGTTTAGCCACAAAAAATTTGGGTTTTGTAAATCGCACTGGGAAAAACCACAAATTTTGTCATATTCAAAAAATTGCACCTTTGTTTGATCTAGCCGGATAAAATCATGAGTATTTTTGATGATGTGTTAAAAAATTGCTGATTTTGTTCATCAGATGCAGGGGAAAATGTCTGATTATCGTTCAAATTATACATAAACTTTGTTGATCAGATGCAAAAAAAAAAAAAAAAAAAAAAAAAAGTCAATCAGACACGGAAAAGTGTAGATTTTGCACATTTTTCTCGATCATGCACGGGGGGAGGGGGGGAGTTTTATTGATTAGGCACTTGAAAAATTGCAAATTTTGTTGGTCGGGCATAGAACTATTACAAATTTTGTAGATCAGGTTCTTGAATAATCGTGACTTTCATCGATCTGCTTCATAAAAATAGAAAATGTCATCATTCATGTATGGGGGAAAAGTGGTTTTTTTTATTATTATGCACTAAAAAATCAAAAATACAGTTCATTCAGACATGCTTCTTTACCACAAAAACATGGAATTCTGCTTTTTTGGCTATGAATTTTATCTCTGTGGTTGATGAAAATATGCATTAAAATTTGTTCAAATTATTAGGGGGGGGGGAATGGATGAAATACAACAAAAATGTCAGTACAAACCAGGGTTGCAAAAAAGTCGGCTAAAATTTTAAAAAGCCAGGCTAATTTTTTTTTGGCCATAATTAACTTTTATACAGTGAAGCATTTTAATTATAAACTACACATTTTTAAGTGTCTTTTAACTAGTTTTAATGATGTTTATTTTGAGTTTAATAAGTGCATTTATTAAAATGGAGAATTGGGATTTTTAAGTATGCTTCATTAAGAGAAATTGGGTTATAAACCAATTTTTCGATAATGAAGATTTTAATATTAGAATTGCAAATATGTCAACTAAATTATAAAATGGCCATACCAAGTGCTTTTTCTGATTTACATTGACCTTTAATTACACCCTCGTTTTTCCATTTTTACTGCTTTATAAAATTAAAGAAGACAAAGGTTACTTACCATAATTTATGGAATAAATGCCGCAGTGTTTACGGGTTTAAAATTTTCATATATGTGGCGTTTATGAAAATTTTGAGCAAATTATTCAGTGTTTAAAAATAAAAAATAACTTCTTTCTACCTTTTTCTCCCCGTGTTTGCAATGTTACTAATCGTAAATCAACAAATGATATACATCGTGAATCACCCTTTTCCAAGAAATATGATGACTGGAGTAAGCAGGAAGGGACAATAGATAGCGAAAAAGAAAACAAAGACCAGGGTTCATACAGAGTTGGGAAGAAAAAATCCTAAGAGTACATAAAATCCAAGGAGTCCAAAAAATTTTAAGAACTTGTCACTTTTATTGTTATTTATGTGGCATGCACTTGCACAGCTCCAGTTCTGCAGGGATTCCACGAGTTACCCCCCCACGCAAGGGGAGGAGGATTATCCGTGATCTTCAGACGAAATCGCCGCTTTCTTGTGTTTTTCAGACTAAATCAGCTATTTATCTGCGATATTTTAGCAAAATTGGCAATTTATAGTGATCTTTTGTCGAAATCGGCAGTTTTTCTGTGAACTTTTGATGAAATTGGCGTTTTCCTGTTTTTTTTAAAAAGAAATCTGCATTTTTTCGACGATTTTTAGACAAAATTTGCTTTTTTACACGATCTTTTCTCAAACGGCGTTTTGTACCCGCGTTTTATTTCTTTTGACTGACGACGACTGTTTACGACAGGTGCGGTGATTATGCTGATTTTTTTTTCAAAACTATTTTAATATTTGAGGCTGCGGCGATTACACCGGGTGCAGCGTGTCTTCCCTAAATTACGGTAGTTACTTGTTGCCGAAACGTCAGTGAAGGCTTACTTTGGAGACACGAAATTTTTTTGTGTCTGTCTGTCTGTCTGTCCGTCTGTCTGTCTGTCTGTCTGTCAGTCTGTCTGTTCCGCGATAACTTTCGTAAAAAGCATCCGACTGACTTGAAATTAAGTGGGTATGTCATTGAGGCACTGGGATTAAGCTGTATAGTTTTTTGTAAGATTTGGTTATTCGTTCGAAAAGTATAGAATATTTTATTTTGCGCAATAATGCTTTTCTATGGCAAATCCAATGACTTCCATTTTTTTTTCTTGAGTGAAAATGTCACATTATGATAAATGGATGCTGAAATTTACCCTTAAAATTATTCGCATTGTTTTGAAATTTTGTCTGTTCATTTGTCAGATTTTTAAAATTATTACTCTAAATTTTGGAGATTTTTTATAAATGTATTCCAATAATATAAACTAATTTGTTTTAGAGACTTACTTATTTCAAATGTATTTATTTCATTTTCTTTACTTTCTCTTAATGGTTGCTAAGCAACCATTCATCCTAATGCTTATTTTTATAATGTTATAAATTTGAATGCGCGTAATTATTGAACGCGAAAATTTAAATTAAGTCAACGTCAAAACTGATGAATTAATGTCTTTGTATCGTTGTGTATAACTATAACATAGCCCAGAAAAAAACATAGGCTATGTTTTATTGATTTTATTCACATATTTTCCTTAATAATTCAAAATTTCCTTCTTTTTCATGCAGAATCAATAGCGATCTTTTAGATAAAATTTAACCAATTTCCTTTATCGTTGCCAAAAAAATAAATAAATAAATAAAATAAAATCTGGAATAATTTGTCAACGGCAATAGGTTTCAATTGAGCAAGTTCCATTCGAAAAATTAAACTAAGAAAAAATAAATATGACGTCAGAATTAAAATAAAAATAGTAGTTTGTTAAATATTAAACACGGAAATTTGTTTCGTTAATAAGAATTTTTCTGACAAAAATGGGGGCATAATTAGAAGTAAAAGAAATAAAAAATAAATATGTTTTTGACAAATATTTCACCTGATAAAATTTGACGTCATAATTGAAATGAAACAGGTATTTTATAGTAGTCGCTAAAAATATAAGAAACATGGATAGCAGTAACTCATGAATAATGACGTCGTTTCCGAAATTTCAGTGAAGGCTTATTTTGGCGACACAAAATTTGTTGTTTTCCGCCTGTCAGTCTGTTCTTTTGTCTGTCTGTCTGGCCGCGATATCTGCCACAAAATGCAATCAAAACTACTTTTTTTTCGGAAACAAAATTGTAAAACCCTAGATTACCGAGTTTACACTTTCAAAAGTTCCTGATACATCAGATTTAGGTGTGGAAAGGTATGTAGAAGTATGAGGATAATGAAAAATGCTTATTAAAACTGTTACTTATCCTTATAAATCAAAATGTATAAATAAATACAAGATATACGATAACCATTAGCAAATTGATAGAAAGTTACAAATTTAAGTTTAATGAGACTACGGGGGGGTTCAGGACGGGCGGAGCCCCCTTGAAGAAATCTACTATGTTATAATAAAAAAACAAAAATAATAGACCATGAAAAATATCCTAACATAACTAAATCTTTTTGTTGGCAGAAAACTTCTTATTCTTATTTTATTCTTATAAATAATTACGTAATTTGAAAATTTTAAATTACAGTTTCCAGGAAGTTTAATATTACCCAAAGTGTGTTTTAAAAAAGAAATGATGTGCAAAGCTGACGTTGAGGCTCTTGATCTGCAGATTTACTAGTTTTATTACTTAACTAAAATTAACAGTCATTAAAATGTTATGTTTTATTCCCTATAAACATTTAAAATCATATTCAAATAAAAAGGAAAGAAAACCATATGCTGAAGTGAAGCAGATTTCGTCAGAAGTCTGTGAGGCCCCATGAAAGTTCAGCTTTTCATTTGCTGAGATGTAGTATGTTTGTTGATTGGACATTGAAATATTCCTAGTTTTGTTGACTGACTGGACTGTGAAAAAGTCATGAATTTTGTCGATCAGGAGGGGGAAATGCAGATTTTGTCAATGATGCATGAAAAAATTGGATTTTTGTTGATCTATTGCAGAACAGCCATGAGTTTATCACAAATTTTAATTAAGCGAGAAAAATGCAAATTTCGTCAATCTGATAAATAGTCACTAGTTTTGTTGATCAGGTTCTGAAAAATAGAAAACTTTGTCGGTTGGATGCAGAAATATCATGCATTTTATCGATCAAGCTCTGAAAACGCAAAAATTTAGTTGATTGGGTTTGTTGGATTACATCAAATATTCGGCATTCGCCCTATTCAGCCTAAAAGCCAAATATTCGGCTGGAACGAATATTTGGCTAGAGTATAAGAGTATTCGGCTTTATAAAAGTTATTTTTTAAATTTTTGAAAAAATTGTAATATGAGCTTCAAATTCGGAAATTTTTGGAGTAGGATCTATATTGAACCTGGAGTTATACAGCGAAAATTACCATACAAATTATAAATAAATAACAAAATAGAATTAAATTGTTATTTTAATTGTAATGTTTAGCTTTTTCAAGATTCCTGATCCATTGAGATTGCACTCACTAAAATATGCAGAATTTTAAGCTTATAATATTGCAACAAAAATACAATTTTTTAGATTGATATACCTATAAGATCTATTTAAACAGTTAAAATTTTAAAATAAAATGCAGTAGTTTTAAATAATGAACGAAATAAATTCATAAGTCATTAATAAAAATACAAATAAAACAAATTAAAGACTTGATGTAACAAACACATATAACATATTTAATGTCTTGTGAATGTGACATATACTACCATCCAATTTTTCTGTTTAATATTACAATTGGGCGACAAAATAATCAAGAAGTACTGAATTTTCTTAAAGTGCAATACATGAAGAATAATATTTAAACATCTCAAGTAAATTTATTTAAATTAATTAGAATTTTAAATATGAGCTGTAAAAAGTATGCATAAATAATAAATATTAAAGAAATTTAAATATTTTATTCATATCCAATTTATTCAATTAAAAGATAATTAAGCTAAGTATAAATAAGTACACTGATTGAACTGTCTATTACATACATAAGTATATATATTTTTTATTCATGAAGTTTTATTTTATTTTTTAGCCTAATGCAACAGAATTCGACGACACGTCTTATTTAGATGTAACAAATGTAGAAGTTGAAGTGCATCCTGGCAGCATTGTGGATATCCCAATTACTCCTTCAGCGAATGCATCTCCATCGGCTGGCAGACTCAACAGCCTGAAGAAAGGCACAATGAAAAGAACAAGAAACAGGGGGATTGTCTTGGGGGCGGAAAATTCAAGTAAACTAATACAGGCCCAACAGTCAACTGCCAATGGTATGATGGCAGTTGCTGCTGCAATTGAAAAAAACATTGAGCAGCAAAAAACAATTATAGAATTACAAACGCAGCAGTTAGAGCTGGAAAAACGCAAGACTGCTGCGTTTGAAAACCTTGTCGTCCATATAATGGAAAATTTTCCTGAAAAATAAAAAATTTCAGTAATAAATACCTTGTTATTTTTTTAGTGACGTTGACACTAATGTTCCAATTAAATCTTTATAATAGAGTTCCTATGGGTCAGGAAAAAGACATGGAAAACAGGAAATTGGCAAAGAATTTTTTAAATATTTGAAAAAGTTGGTGAATTTTTGATCTACTAAACCCTTTAGAATCTCAATCATCTTAAAAAATTTTGAATTACTTATTCAGTCAATCTAAAATTTTTATAAAAATTATGCAAATTGTAAAATATGAAAAATAATTAAAAATTGCAAATTTATACCGCACTAAAGTTACTCTTTGTAGATAGTTTTGCAATAATATACAAGCTGAATTTTTATTGAGAAACATTGTTAATTTTTTTTTTTCTCTGCAGTAGGAGCTCTGTTATAGTTTGAATATATTTAATGCATAGTGTGAATTATCCAAACGTGGAATCATAAAACATTAACTATTAGTGATATTTTAAATTTCAGGCCAAATTTTTTTTTACAATAGAGTATACAAGTGTATGAAGTTGTATAAAATTAATTATTGGAATTTAATTAATCAATCTACACGTGAAAGTTGAGCATGCTTTTAAGTAAAATTATATTATTACTGGTACTAAATATGCTTTATTTACGCAACACATAATTATTTATGGTAAAACATAATAAATATCTTATACATTTCAGGGCATCGGATCATCTTTGAAAATAAATTTACGGGGAAAAAATCTGCGCTTAGATCGTTACACAATTTGGACATTTGCTGATATATCATTTATATTTTGACATTGTTTTTTTATTTTTGTATTGGATGGCTGAAGTCCATCTCTACATTGGATTTTTAAAATTTTGGCTGTAGATATTTTTAAAAGTTACTTTCACTTTCAAAACCAGTTTTGAAAATTGATGTCATTATAAAAAGATATCTGCAAAATATTTAACCATAAGCTTACAGAATCTTTCCTGATGGGCACAAGGAGTCTTCAATAGGCCTCTTGAATAGTAGGTTTGAGTAGAATAATATAATTGGCTTTTTGGCTATGACCAACAGAGCTTTCTTCAATTAGGAAATAATTCAGCAAATGATGATACTGTTATAGTAATTTTTGTGAAATTTTCTTGGTTTTTCATAATTTTTTTTAAACAAAAATTTATCTGTCATCAAACGATAAATAATGAATGTAGGTTATTAATTTTTTGGAGCATATATAAATTTATATCTATCAAAAAACATTAGAATGCACAATCATATTTTCCAAAATTGAAGTGCATTCTATATGCAAACTAAAGGAAACAGTTTTAATTTTTTCCTTCTGTTTCTTTTAAGATTTGCTGGTGGTCTGAAAATTTTACATTTAAACTCATTTGACACATGACAAAAGTAATTACATTTCGATAGCTTTATACCTTGTTAAGGGGCCGCCTCACTCGAATGAAAAGACCTGTTCGCTAATGCTAATCCTATGGAAGAAATTTATAAAGATATCTCGGTTGCATTTTAATATTTTTAAATGATTATGCTCTGTGTAAGACGTGCTTGTTCATTGTGTTGGTTCTTAACTGAGAACAAGAAAACAAAAGAACAAAAGATCAGTTTAATGTTTCGTTTTAAGTTTTGCAAAACACCGAAAGAAATTCATGTGGGGTTGTGCAAATTGAACATTCACAATACTCGCCAGATCTCAATCCTCCAGACTTCTATTTCCATGACTCCATTCTCTTTCAAAGAGATTTGATTTTATTATTATTGGTATTTACTTTTTTGTTTTTATTTTTTACTTTATAACAAAAATAATCATAAATTTCATTAAGGATTCACATTCATTTCATTTAAAGTCCCCTTTCCCGAAACTCTACATTTTCTTTTCCCATAAAATTCAGTCTTTCAAACAACTTATTTTATTATTTTATTTTACCCACTTCGCATTACAATGTTAAATTAGCATTTGTTTCCAGGTCGATAAAAGTTTGCAATAACAAAAACAATGTAAAAACAGAAGCAAAAAAAAAAAAAAAAAAGCTTGCTAAATGTAACAAAAATGCTTCTGCTTGTGTTTACACTGGAAGTTCAATCTAGATATCTATATTATAAAGGACAAAAGTATCTGTGTAACGCATACGTCATTTTGAGAATGGAAACACTTTCAAATTTTAAATGAAATTTCGATATTGCAATTTTTGCTATTACAATTGTTTAAATTTCTGAACATTTCTTTTTTTTTTCTTTATAATTTATGCGTTTCAGATTTTTGGACATAAATAATTTCTACTTTTAACACCTCATTTCAGTAATAAGTATTATATATAGTGGGTTTAGGTCTTTTTTAATGCATAGAATTAAACCAATTGTTTTTTTTTTCTTTCTAAAAAAAAAAGTGCAAATAGTTTTTTAGAAGAAATTTAATGACATTTTCTTTTTTTGTTTATAATTTATGAGTTTCAGATTATGAAATATAAATAATTTCTATTGTTTTTTAGAAGAAATCTAATGACATTTTCTTTCTTTATAATTTACAAGTTTCATATTATTGAATATAAATAATTTCTACTTTTAACACTTTATTTCAGCAACAAGCATTAGATATATTAGGTTTAAGTCATTTATTTTATGCATAGGCTTAAAATCAATATGCATTGGTGAACATATCTATTGCTCTAAAGAAAAAACTTTAAACATGTGAATTGATCAAAGATAAAATAGATTCAATATTTAGTATAAAATATTTTAATTCTTTTAATATTGCAGATTATTTAATGCAATTAATAATGTAACACAATGATCTTTTAAGTTTTTGCACAAGCTGTAAAAGAAATTTTTCTTTTGGGAGATTATCTTGAAGAATTAAAAACAAAGACTGGTTGCTAGTTATAGCATTTTAGTAAGAATTTTTTCTCTCTATCTACTGAATCTAACGACTAAAATGTTAACTTCAAATTGTCACTTAGAAAGAAAAAATCCTAAGAAGTATTTGTAATTTATTATTTGAATAATTGTGGAAAAGAATATTTACCAAACTACATCTAAATGTTTATTATTAGTAATCAAAAGATTGTTTATAAAGATTTACAGGGCATCAATAGTTCACTGTGATGAACAATCAAAACTTTCAACATAAGGCTGTTTACTAAAACTGTTTAAATTGAAAAATGAATTTTTTTAATTTTCAGCATAAATTCAGTTTAATTATTAAATTTAAATTATTTTCAATGAAGCTACACTGCTTATAAACCAATAATGTCTGTTTTTATCAGTAAATATGCATGTATACATAATAAGAACGGATGTTTTAAAAAAACCCGGTTTAAACCAAAAAAACCGTTTTTTTTGGGTTTTTTCAAAAAAACCTGGTTTTTTTCCAACCCTGCTTTTTGGTGTAAATCGCTCAACAGATGACGCTGCTATGCTGCATTATTCATGATTATCGCAATACCTCTATCTCAAGAACTAAAGGACAATTTTTTATCAAACTACAGCTTCAGACAGTTCCTGATATATATTAATGTTGTTTAGTTTTTGGTGTAAATTGCCCTATAGGTGGCACTACTATGCGGCATTTTTCAAGATTTTGTTACAGCTGACTAATTGAATGTTTTTTCAAGGTGTTGAATCTAAAATTGACCTCCCATTTTACCTCTATAATGTACAGTAATGTTGCAAAAACAGGGCAGTTTGCATTAGAAAAGTACAAATGAGTAAAAATCTAACAGTCAATAAATCCTATGCCATTTTTTAGTTGCAGACCTGAGTAAGCCAAACTAAAACAGGGTGGCTACAGAATCAGGAAATCAGGGAAATTTTTCTCTGCAAAAATATTTTTGTTTTCACCTTACCAACAACATTGATTTAGTACCAAACAGGCTACATTTAAACCAATAATAAGATGTGATAAAGAAACAAAGCCATATTGCTGCCAAGCGGTATCTGTCTGCATCAAAGCTAAATTGTCTCAAACTTAGTTCATTCTCAAACTTTTGACGAAATTCATCAGTCTTAGCAATTTTTTGATGAAATTTGCACGTTTTTCACGATTTCTTGTCAAAATGTACCACTTTTTCGAGAGTTCTTGACAAAAATTTGCAAGTTTTTCACAATTTTTTTGACGAAATCTGCATTTTAAGCTATTGCATAGCTTTTATCGTGGGCTTTGAGCGCAGCGACCGAATCCAAAAATTCCGTAACGAGAAAAATCCTAACACATCCGTAACGAAAAAAACCTAACACTCGGCTAACCACGTTTCAGTTCGGCAGACTTCAGCGTGGTATCCTTCAGTAGACTTCGGCAGACATTGACGCAGTATTTTTCAGATACTTAGAGGATATCAAATCTCAAACTTATATTTCTTTTTTCAGTTACAATAAATCTTTAGTTTCAATGATAAAAATTCCTGATAGAATGTGTATAGAAAAGAATCGTCTTAAGATAAAAAAGGTAGGATAATGTAGCTTTTGGTGATTGGAGACCCGCCCAATGGTGAGGATCGAAAAATTTAAAATGCTTATAACTCGCGATCTAATTTTCGTAGCGCGGCCAAATTTTGTTTGGTAATTTATTATGAGACAGTGTTACTTTTGGTGACAGGTGACCCCCCCCCCCCACGTTGAAGGACGAAAAATTTAAATTGCTTATAACTCGCGATCTAATTTTCGTAGCGCGGCCAAATTTTGTTTGGTGATTTATTATGAAACCGTGTTAATTTTTGGTGACAGGAGATCCCCCACGGTGAGGGTCGAAAAATTTAAAATGCTTATAACTCGAGATCTAATTTTCGTAGCGCGGCCAAATTTTGTTTGGTAATTTATTAAGTATTTGATATTTTATCGCGGGCTTTGAGCGCGGCGACCTAATCTAGAAATTCCGTAACTAGTAAAAAAATATAACATTTCGGTATGTCGTTTCAGTTCGGCAGACTTGGGCACGGTATTCTTCGGTAGACATTGACGTGGTATTTTTCAGATATTTAGAGGATAGCAAGTCTCGAATTTATGTTTCTTATTTCAGTTACCATAAACCTATAGTTTCATTGATAAAAATTCCTGATTAACCTACATGTATTGTAAGATAATAAAATTATTTAAAACAATATTAATTTCTTATTTATTCAATAAAAGAAAAAAAAATTGTTTTCTTATTGGTCATCACGCTCAAAAAGTGTAACTTGAATTAATATCAAAAAAAAAAAAAAAAACCTGCATTAATAAAAAATATATAAATAATTATAGCTGCATAAGTTGATAAAAAATGCTATGCAATAGCTTTACCGCGGCAGTCCCCGAGTGCCACATGTATTTTTTTTTTTTTTCACGAACTTTGTTTTTTGAGATTCTTTTACAAAATTTGCACTTTTTGCAGGTTTTTTTTTTATTCATTTTGTATGTTTTTCATGATGTTTAGATGAAATTTGAATGTTTTTCGTGATATTAAGATAAAATTTGCACATTTTTTGCAACCTTTTGACTAAATTCTTGCTTTTTCCCGAACCTTTAATCCCGAACCTCCCGAACAGCAATAATTTCTTTAATCTAGTATTATTTACTTAAAAACTATACTTATGTAAATGGATTGCATAATTTATTTCATTCCAAACTGCAGGCATATTGGCTCAGGTTTTTTAATTAAGTCAATCGGTAGTTAAACATGTAACTGAAAAATCATTTCAACAGATATGATGTAACAAACAATAGCGTTTAATAAAAATTCTTAGGCTGTTAAAAAAAAACACTTTTAAAAGCAGGTTTTGCTACTTTCTTTTTATTTTGTAATATAAAGTGAAAATAATTTTCTTTTAATAAAAGTAAATGGGAAAAAAAATGTTAATTATTTAATATTTTCCAAGAAAATGTAATTTATTTGGGAGAAACAATCATGAAAAATCAATTTTTCCATTTTTTTCCCGGAAAAAACCAGTTTTTTTCCGCCGCTAATATTTTTCCAGAAAATTTACATCTCTACGCTGGATATCTGTATCCAGCAAAATCAATATCTCGTGCTCCCTTAATAATAATGTTCCAAAGTAGACTGTTGTGTAATGAACTTCAGCTGATAAAAAAGTTCTAACGAAACATTAAATTGAAATACTTTTCAACGTACATCACATTTTTTTTTTAAAAGATATTCTGCTTTAGGGGAATAGTGTGGAAATTAGATATCCAAATAATAATGAAAGAACGAAAAATTTTAAAACATTCAGTGTTCAGCAATATTCAAATTTAGAATCAATCAATACAAAATGTTTTCTTAACCTGCAAGATGATCGCTAGTCCATAATTAATGACATACAATGCAAGATCGTGGTATACATAATTAAGTGTAGACCACCATTTTTTTGGCGGGGGGGGGGGCAATTGCCGTACAAAGATGATTCATTCCATGTGATGTTTTAAAAGTCTTTAACTGACCTCTTATGGCATAGATTGCAGGTAGACATTTGCTTGAAATTATCTCGCTAAAGCTAAATTGGCTATTGGGTTTTAAGTATCTTTGGACATTTAGGGAATTAAATTTTTTAGCACTGTTCAGATATAGAGTTTCCACACTTTATTCTAGACTAGTATAAAACTGCTGTCAAAAATAGCAGAATTTTGATCTGCGATTCATTTTCCCAAAACTTCATACAAACAGAATGAATATTTTATTAACGAGTTATTAAGAGTAATAGACTAAGTAAAAATCATCATAAGATAAAAATCAAAGCAGGACTTGTTTCGAGCTAAACCAAAGCAGCTCGTCATCAACTAAAATAGACAGGTGTACATAAGAGACTAAGTCAAAGATGAACAGTTCATGTTTGACTTCATGCCATGAAGGACATGTCTCCTTCAGGTGATGACAAGCTGCATTGTTTTAGCTCAAAATGCATCCTGCTATTTATGTTATAGTGATTTATATTAAGTCTTTACATTAAGTCTGTTATTATTATTAATTATCACCAGTATATTTGGTGTTTTTTTTGCTGAATTATTACAAATTAAATATCAACAAATAAAGTGTTATTCAAATGTAATAAGATCTTTTTATCCATGAATAATTCATAACACATTTTTAAAATTAAAAACTTTATTCTATAACAGTAAAAGGTCTAATAAATTAATCAGCAGGTGTATTAAAAGATAGATCTTCATCATCTATGTCAACCTCAATTGTTAATTGATTGTTGACACAGATGTTATGAAGGATTGCACAGGCATTAACAATTAGTCCAGCCACCTCTGGTTCATAATGCAAGACTCTGTGGCGTAACAGACATCTGAATCTGGACTTCAAAACGCCATTCACTCGCTCAATAACGCACCGTCCTCTGGCATGTGCCGCATTGTAATTCCTCTCTTGAGGACTTTGGGGATTGGAAAATGGTGTGTGTAACCACTGCTCCCAAGGATAACCACTATCTCCTGAAAGAGAAGGGAAAACAATTTGTAAGTTCCATGAAATTAAAAATTAATAATGCTATAAAAATAAAGACTAAATCAAAACCCATATGAAATCATTAATTTTGAACTTGCTACCAGTTAGAAAGTATTTGTTACTCATTACTGTTCAGAAATCTGATATTAACAGTCATTGTACATACTACAAAACTATATATACTGTACAGAAGAGTCTTTGGAAGAATTTGCATCTGTTATGTGCTGCCGACTATATGTAAAACATACATTTAATGAAATTTCTAAGTTTAATTTTAAAAGAATGCAAACAAAATATTAAAATGCAACGTATGATTGACATATACGATTAAGGAGTCTTATTTCTAAGTAACGATTCAATACTTTGTATCTTACAGAATATACCCATTTACTTAGTAACAAATAGGTGCAATTTGCAACAGTTCTAAAAATTAACATAATCTCAAAAATGTATAAAAGAAATATTTTTCGCAGAATATGAAGTTGAAAACTCTTGACAAAGTAGCTGACATTACATTATTACTGGAACCATTTCTCTAGATGAGCCAAATTATTACATGAGCTGCACAAATAAAATGAATTTGGCCTTATTTGGCTAGTGTATTTATTCTTAAATCTTTTGTCCAAGTTTTAGAAAAACAATATAATTTACACAATAAATCACACAGATAATTTTGGATAAACAAAAGCTTTCCACAAACTATATTTAAAATCAATACAAACTATATATACAAAACAAATTATATTTACCTAATAACCAGCCATTCCCATGGATATAATTTTTTGACACGAAACATTTTCTGAGATTGCAGGATTTCCATATGTATGCATCATGGCTGCATTCAGGGAAGCGGGGTACTACATCCAATGTTCTTTGATGCATATCACAAACCTAAACAACAATTTTTATTATAAGACTTTTTTTTTATAAAATGTTATTACAGCTTCCATATATTACTTTTTGCTTTAAAAAAGAAAAATTCTTGTTTTTAAAACTTTTAGAAAATTTTATTGGTCTGTGTTCTAAATATATTTTTGCGGCTCATATGCAAATCTTTATGGGGGAAAAAAATAAAAATTTTAGATAAAAGGTTTAAAGAAGTTAATTTTTAGTGAATGTTTAGTTTTAATTTGTGTTACATAATTTTACTACTAGAGATGCACCGGATGTGGATTTTTGCAGGATACCAGATAACAGATATCCGGTACAAAATTTTACCGAATTTCCGGTATCCGGCCGAATAATTTCTCATTTTAAGTTTTAATAATATTATAATGTTTTAATAATATTTCAATTTTATGCTTGTTTAAAGAAAAAAAAATTGTAATTTTATATTATGCAAGTATTAATAGATTTTAATTCACTTACTAAGTCAAAGTTACTTAAAAACAAATGCATAGTAATAATTAAATATTGAAATGTAATATTATTTTGCCTTTTCAATTTTACTTATAAAACTTCTAACTTTACATACATAGTTTTTTCTACCTTTTCTCTTGTCTCTATAACCTCTATAACCAGATTTAGGTAGTGTCTTGATGTTTTTTAGATGCATTGTATCAATCAACTTTTTTACATTGGTAAATGACATCTTTGGTTTCATTTTGTTCAAAATTTAAGTAAAAAGTTAGGGGGTCAATTTATACACAGATTTTCTTTTTTTTTGCAAATTTTGCATTGGAAAGTTTGGAGCTTGACTTAAACACAAGCATATATGGTACATAATTTAATTTTACTTACTATTTGAATGTTCAGTGAATGCCAACCTTTTCTATTCACATAATTCTTTTCATTATGGAACCCATCATCCGACGGAGCAAGAATGGATACATGTGTGCAGTCTACTGCCCCAAGCACACCAGAAATACCACAATAGTAAAAAAACTCTCATTTAACACAATCTTGTTCTCTGAAATTGAAAAATCAACAAAATATTTTTAAGTTTCTGTTTTGAGATAAGCAAGAATATCTCTAAATATAACAAACAAGTTCAATAATTGGAAAACAAATTTCACATTACTTATAACAGATATAAACAATAGCTTAAATTTAAACAAAATAGCTATTTGCTTCTATATAGTGCTTTTTTAGCAAGATACATAGTTTAATTTCACTTCAAAGTGTCTAAGAGAAAAAAAAAGGTGGAATCTGAGTGTCTGTTCTTTAATGACCTACTCTTTTGTTCAAAAATGGGACAGACTGACTCTGCAGCCCTGCTTAAGATACCATTTGTACAGTCCAAAATAATAAAAAATTAAATACATTTATTTTATGTTTTGCAATGCAAAAAAGTAAAAGAAAAAAATCCCAAGATATTATCAAAAAAAAAAAACAACTGAGTATTCATGTATGATCAAAATTTATATAAAAATATTTTTTTTTCTGTGTTATCTTTTTTTTAATTTATCAGTTTGTTAATATTAATCCATAACTGAAACTAAAAAAAGTACATAAATAAACCTTTGAGTCTGAAAAGATTAAAATATTGTTGCAAATAAAGGCACTATGGATGAGGCAGACAATCATTAACCTGTTTGAGTCTGATAAAAAAGATTTTATTAAAGTTGGGATAAAAGGTAGAACAAATATTAATCCTGTATTACATTACAAAAATTATGAGGGATTAGTAGTCTAGGTAAAAATTAAGACAAATTAAGCTTTTTTTTTTTTTTTTTTTTTTTTTTTTTTTTTAATGACATGATCAGTGGTGGGTAAATACACCATTTTACTCGCCACTGACAAGTGAATTTCTGTCAAAACGAGTGAAATTTTAAGTAGTCTTGAAAGATTTTAAACTATACAGATGTACCAAAAACTTTACTACTTAGCTTTAGTTTGCAACTTTTCAAAGTATATAATGTAAATACGGATGGAAGTTCTATCCTTACTTTTTGTATGTGTAATTGTATATTATACTCTTTGTATATTGTATGAGTAATAAGATGTACATATTTCATAATTTTATAGGAGAAAGAAAACTTATTAAAATGCATTGTAGTAATAGTGAGTAATCATTTTTACAATCGTTTAAATTTTTTCATAACGATTTTCAATCGCATGTTATATTTTTCTGAAGAGTAAAATAAATCCTTGGCTGGTAAGATTGTCCGAAAATTCTTCACCCCTGGACATGCTATAATGATAATATTCAAAATCATTCCCTTTAGCAAATAAAAGCTCAAGTCAGTTATTCTAAACTAATAATTCTCTTCATACAATTCGCAGGAGATGAGTTTGTGACAGGTTATTTTAACAAACTGGAATTCAGGGCTAAGAATATTTTCAACTTTGTGACAATGGGAGTAATTTTTTTGAAGAAAGTAAAGATTAAGTATTTTTCCATTGGGAATATCAGTCAATATGCTAGCAGAAAATTAACAAAACAAATCATTGGATACAGGGTTGCTTTTGCAGCAATTACATTAAAGCAGCAGAAAACACATCTATAAACATTGCATGCGAATAAAAAAGAAAAAAGACATTGAATGCAGATAATTTGCTGTATACCAATCTGTTATTAAAAACCATCATTGAATGCAGAAATCTTTAAAATAAATGGCAATTTCATGCCGCTTGCTTACATTTAAGTTTTTGTATGTTGTCTTAATAAAATATTCATAATATTTTTATTTTGTTTAATATTCTTATTCTTGGTTATATTTGACACTACTTTAATGGCTTGAAGGGTTCTGTGCTAATAAAAAAGTGCAGAAAATTAAATTTAAAAAAGAAAAATTATTTTAGCATGAAAACAACAATTTGAAATAAGTATTTTAGGTACTTCTAGGTTATCCCGTCGACCAATTTCTCTAAATTATACAAATCTGCAAACTAATAGCCAAATTATACATGTTGACATAATTTTTATTTTAAATAGCGAAAAAACAAATAATTAGTAGAATATTAATAAAAATATTAATAAAAAGTCGAAATAAAAATCAATGACATTTTAAAAACGCGAATCGCATTTAATGTCATTGAATGTGACATTCACGATCAACCATTATTGGCATTTAATCTTCTAGTTTGGTGATAATTTCTTGGTCGACAGGATAACCTAGAAGTACCGTATTTTATAGTGGTGTGCCGAGTAGTACTTTGGCCGAGTAGCCGAGTAGTTGTGTAATAAGAAAATAAAACACTGATGTGCGCATAATATTAGCTTAGGCATACATATATCTATACCTGTGTGTATGTGTACATATATATAATATACATATATAGTATAAATAAATTAACTCATTAAATTTGAAATTTATTTGGGCACCTTTTAAAGACAATCTTTGGCAGTTCAAAACCAATAAAAAAGGGGAATTGATACATAAAAAGTACAATTATTAACCAATATAAAACTAAAATATTCTTTAACCATCCAATGTATTCCGACCATAGAAATCTGTCTATCAAAAATGAAAATGTTTATTGGTTACTGTAACAATTCAATTCACTAAATAATGCAAAACATTTCATATTTATTTTGCAACTGTCTGTACTTTATTTTCTTTGATTTAAAAAAAAAAAAAAAAAAAAAAAAAAAAAATTGGCTTTGCTGTTTCTATTTGAAAAGATTAAATTATATTATTTTAAATTTATTATTTTTTAAAAATCTCAGTAAAAAACTAACCTTTTTCAATGAAAATTATAAATGTGTGAATTGAGAATGCCTTAAAAAGAAAGCTCTAGAATTGATGAGTTAGATAATCCAGTACTTGAAAATTCACCAAAGAAACAAAAAATACATCATGAGAATGCTAATGTAGACAAACCAGAAGAGAATGCCAGCAAAAAGTTCATCTATTTTCTAGGAATGTTTTGAGGAAATTGCGAATGAGCAAAAAAATTGTGGCACTAGTACTTGTTTAAAATCTCCGCATGAAGAATTGGTACAAAAAATGATACAGGCTTTCTTAACAGAAGACTTATGTAAAACTGACACTCCATTTGCATAGTAGGGGGGGGGGGAGAACTTTTCCGAATATGTGCAAATTTTGCAAAATACTCTGATGTGGATCTTTAACAACTGTTTATTCTGAATGTATATTTTCCGAGACAGGCCAAATTTATAGTAGTAAAACAAATGCCCTGTAGAATGTTTGGTGTTTTTGCTCCATAATTTGGAATATAATAAATTTAATAGTTATTTTTTTATTGCATTTATCACATTTTTAGTTTCTTTATCCAAAATAAGTCTTTTCTGTTTTCCTATATACCAAAAAATTATTTTTATTTGTATAAATGTGAAAATTTATGAGGATTTTTGTTCTTAACTTTTTCTATATTTTGCAGACATATTGTTAAATACAGATTAAAATAGTTTTATGAATTACTAAATATATTATACATTGATATTCGAATAACTTTTTGCAGATCAGTTATAAATTTATATGCTTAAAAAATGAAATTCTTACAACTACTCGGCCAAAATTTGGCCGAATACCGAGTACTCGGCAAATTGGCCGAGTAGGCCGAATACCGAGTATTTACCGAGTACTCGGTACAGCTGTAGTATTTTATTATTAGTCATAAAATAAGAGAACATGCTTAATCAAACCTTCTTTCAGTAGGAAATTTTATATATTTCCTCAACAAATATTTGTTCATAGCTTGAACAACCTGCCTGATGCAGTTGCTGGCACTCTGCTGCGATATCGAAATAAAATATTCATTGCCAACACCCAGCTGGTATGACCCACTTGCAAAAAAATTCAAGGAACACAAAACCTGTAATGATATGTCATAACAGAAAGTTTATATTAACATTGTAGCATGAATTTTCATTTCATAATGAATAAAAAATTAAAGTAAATATTTAAAGTAAAATTACTAGAACAAGATAAATTGCCGAGTTGAATTCAATTGTAGATTTTTGTATCAAATTTTGAAATTTTTTATGCACTACTTTTGTAGCACTGGCCAAAAAAGAAAAAATATGTATGATTTGTATAATATAGGATTAAACTAAGTGATATAGAAATATAGTGGTGACTCTAGACCGATTTTGGAGAATGCAGTGCTGAGCGGCCCTTTTTAATTACTTTATGTGCCTGATAGCCCCTTACTACTTTATGTATCCAAACAAATACTGTGATTTTTTTCCACTTCATTTCTTTTTCTGTTATCAGGAGGATAAAGACTCACAAAATATGTCCACTGAGGTAGGAAATAAGTCATATATTTCATCATATGTTACTACAGTAGAACCTCGATCCATCGTTTTTTAAGGGGTGCAAGAAAAAAACAATACGGGAAAACAATCAATGCGGATTAACTTCAAAACATAAAAAAACACAGTGATTATGCATTACTACAGCATGCAATGTATACAGTATTCTAATAAATGATAATTTGTTGCTTACAAAACTGTAAAAAGAAAATTGATGTTTATTTTAAGAAATGAATTATTTTGTTTGATTTTTATTTATTATTTTTAAATCAAAAAATTATTTTTTAATATATATGGCATTTTTCTTATTTTGTTATTTTATATTTTTATTTTTATTATATTTTTTGTTATTTCATATGCATGTATGAAAGTTCATAGTTTCAAATCCCGTAATTGCGTCAAGCAGAGCTGGCACTGATATCTCAGCTCCATGGGCATGAACGTTATTTTCTGCTTTTTCGCCATATTTTCATTTTTTGCATTATCACACATTTCTCTTATGTTTAGGGTAGGGATGCACAACCTTTTCAAGAGAAGGGCCACTTACAAATATTTCTTTGTAGTCGAGGGCCATGTCAATAACATGGAGAGAATTCAATTATGAAGGTGATCTGTGGCCTATAATCAGATAAAAAATACCTTTTCAGAGGGAAGTGGGGGAGATACCCCTTTAGGTTTGCTTAACCAGTGAAAATATCCAATTTAGTTGGTAAAGATATATCAGCAGTTTTTACGTTTGTATATATAACAGATGTAGCAAGGATTATTCTTAAGATGTAAAAGTACCCCTTGACTTTATTCAAGAGAGCACATTTTGTTTTATTAAAAGTACTAAAACACAAAGATAAGGGCTAGTGCTGAAAAAAGTGTAAACTTTATCTCCTTCAGGGAAGGAGCCGATCAGCAAGATTTTTCCATGACTCATCACTGAAATTTCTGATTTTGCAACACCCAGTCAACAAAATTTGCAGCTTTCCATTCCTGATCAACCAAATTTGTGCTTTTTACAAAAGTAATCTATAAAATTCGCAATTTTTAAGAAACTAATCGAGAAAACTCAATTTCGTGCCTGATCACCAAAATTTGTGATCCTTACAAAACCGATCAAGAAAATTCGTGATTTTTACGAAATTGATCGACAAAATTTACAATATCAATGGACGAAATTTGCGATTTTTACAAAGCTTATCGATGAAATTCGTGTTTTTTATGAAGGCGATCGACAAAATTCGCGATTTTCACAAAACTGACGAAATTCGCGACATTTCTTCACATGATCAATAAAGTTCACAAATTTTCTGTGGATGATCGACAAAATATCGATTTTTATGAAGCCGATTGACGAAATTTGTGATTTTTACTAAACCAATTGATGAAATTTGCGATATTTTTAAAACTGATCTGCGAAATTCGCAATTTTTATGCACTGATCCACAAAATTATCAATTTTCAAAGCCGATGGACAAAATTTGGGATGTTTACAATGATGATTGGCGAAATTTGCAATTTTTTTTCTCATGATCGACGAAATTTGCGATTTTTACGAGTCGATTGAGAAAACCCACAAATTTTCAGCACCTGGTCAGCAAAATTAGCAATTTTTTACAAAGTTAATCGGCAAATTATAAAGTTTTCAAGGCTGTTCGATGAAATTCGCGATTTTTTTTGACCTGTTCGACAAAATTCGTCATTTTTTCGAACATGATCAATCAAATTTGCGAATTTTACGAAGCAGATCGCCAAAATTCTCGATTTCTACGAAGCTGATCGATGAAATTTTCATTTTTTTCTTGCATGATTGATAAAATTCGTAATTTTTAAAACTTTATTGACGAACGTTATTTTCTTTGCCTAATTGACTAAATTTCTTATTTTCCGCGTGAGACAGACAAAATTTGCGATAGTTTAATGTTCAACCAGTGAAATTTGCAATTTTTCCCAATTAATAAAACTTGCTATTTTTCCATGTAATGGACCATGGTTTTCCACTAAATTTGTGCTTTTCCCGTCTTTAACTGACGAAATCTGCATTTTTTGACTCCCAATCAACAAAATTCGCAATTTTTAATTAAATTTGACAAAATTGCATTATTTTGCACGGCAAGATGAAATTCGCGATTTGTCATATGGATTTGCATGACTGTCAATTTCATTTCGGTGAGGTGAAAAATGTTGATGAATGCAGGAAAACGAATTTTTGAAGAACTATGCTTGCGGATTTCGTTAACATTATTTAAATATAATTTGTGCAGGGACCATAAAAATAAAACGATCAATGTGGGAAAATGATGGATGCGAGAACGATAGATCAGGGTTTCAATGTATTGTTTTTCCCACGATTTCAAGTTGTTATGGTAGAAAAAAGCAGTCAAGAAAATGGATCACTTATGAGCAGGGGCAAAACTAAGGGGGAGAGGGAACTGAATGAAGATTTTGTTTGTCTATTTTTTCTGTTTTCAAGGTTTTTATGAATTCAAATGCGACAAAGCTCATTAGTCAGTATTTAAAATGTAATAAAATTATTTTTATAAATTTAATTTGCATAGGGAAGGGAGGTGCCAAAATCCATGTTTGTACTGAATGTAAAAAAAAAAAAAAGACTAGTTATGGAGCTGCTCATAAGTTTTCTGGTTGACATAATTAAAAATGTGTGTGTGTGTGAGGTTGTAGGTGCATGCTAGAAAAACTGCCTATATGGTAAAATTCTCATAAAATTCCTTCACTTTAAATAAAGATTTTGAAGTAGTGTAATTCAATTAAAAAATGTAAAAAAAACTATAGAAATTAATCAGATTAACTTCGGTAAATTTCATTATTTAAACCAATGTGTCATACTGTGTTGCAGTTATTGGAAGCATGGTGATGCAACTGTTTAATATACTAACAACTTTGGATATTACAGAATGCTTACTTGTTACATATATATGTTGAAACATTAATAATTTCTCATATTAAGCTATTTCATTAATTTGCAGTATGTACTATTGTATTGCAGTTTCTGGTAATAAAAAGTATAGATGGTAAAATATCTACCATGTGATTATCGAGGTGACCAAAATACTATCGCCAAACTATGAGATTAAATGCCAATAATGAATGATCATAATAGTTGCATTCATCTTGACATTAAACATAAAAGTTTTTGTTATGTCATAATTGATTTAAATTACTTTTTATTTGTATTTTTATCAATGTTTTACCAATTTGTTTTTTCATTATTTATAATAAAAAGTACATAAATTTGCATAATTTGGAGAAATCAGTCGAAAGGATAATCAAGTAGTACCTAAAATATGTGCATTTTCTAAAAGCAATTGTGATACTTTTCTGATAGCCAGGTGTTAGTATTATATATACACTGCTAGAAATAAACAATAAAACTAGTTTATTGCAAATTGCATTTTTTTCCCCCTCGATGAAAGTTTGATTTTTAAATTTTTGGATAAGGCAAGTTTTGAAACTTATGTTGTCATGTTTGAAATTTCTATAGCATGTTTCTTATTGAAAACAAAGTATGTAGTACTTAGGGGCTGTGCACATATAATGTTAACATTTTAGGGAGGAGGGGGAAGTCTGGCACATGATATCGAAAGATATCTCTAGGGGGAGGGGGGTTGCCTTATGATATAGATATCATTTTTGACCCAATCAGAATTGTCTCTTTTTATTTGTAACATGGTCTTTTCTTCTAAATAGTATGTCTTTTTTTATTATTCTGTTATCTATTTTTATGAAAATACAAAATTATTATTAAAATTGCTAAATTATTATAAAATTATAAAATTTTAAAATATGGTGTACTCCATTGTTTGACATTCCTATTCATCTTCATATATGTGCATGCATATAAAATCGAGAAAACATATGTGAAGTATATTTGTAATGAAGCTTGTGTTTACAAATAAAAAAGAATGTTGTCTACTTGTTTTGTTGATAAAAGTTTCTATCTACCCCCATTTCCACACCCTTTCTCCATTCAGGGAGCAAATTCAACAAGACTTGAATGCATTATGTTACAAAATGCGATTGTAAAATACTTTTAAATAGTAACTATTTTTTTAAAGTTTTATTTGAATAAAGAGATATTTTATTAACTTCCCTTCATTTGAATCTATAAAATATGCAAAAAATAAATTTAACCAATTCTGTATATTACTCCAAAGAAAAAAAATATATATACATTTTGATAATGACACTATTATTGAGGGGGGGAGGTGGTTCGAAAGATAACTTATGCTATCGAAAAGAGTGGAGGGGGTACATAATTATCAAAATGTTGATAACGTTATATATGCCCCTTATACTTTATTTACATGACCGCTTAAAAGAATTCCATTATCTATCTAAAATTTAAATACTGATCTTATGATATTAACAATAAATAATTTAAATTTCAAAAATATTTCATTAATCATCGTTATTCTAAGTTAAAATTTATTAGAAAATTTGGATTCATTAATATGCTATCATAAATTATGGCTCTAAATACAGTCATAAAAACATTTATTAGCTATTGTTTTTTTTTTTTTTTTTTTTTTTTTTTTTTTTTTTGTGGCGTATTTATTACTTGAAGATAGGGTGCCCATTACTGGAATTTGCTGTTATTAACAATTAAATTTTAATAAATATTGAGAAATTAGAGTATCAGAATGGTTAAATATTGTTGAAAAATAAAAATAACATTGAAAAAACTGGAATAAAATAACTATTAATTAAAAATTATGAAGGGTATAAATTACTGGCACATATACCTTATGTATCAACATTTACTTTACATATATATAGTTTAAACACATACATACATATTTATATACATGGCTAGTTCCATGGGTTTTGTAGTGTAAGTCACATTACCTTATAATTGCTATGCTTATTTGCCACCGTTATTTTTGAAAAGTCTGCTTGGCCTTATTCAATTAATGAAAATGTGCCGATAAAACAAATCACATTTTTTTCCTACTAAAACACAGGTAGCCAAAAATCGTAGCCTGTGACTTACACTACAAGTACTCATGGAAATAGCCACATATGAATATAATATAGCACTGGCACTCAGCTAACAGAAAAGTATTCAAATTGCAATATATTTAAAAAGTTTAGACGTAAAAAGTTGTTTATTATTCTAAAATTGAAGTGTTGTTTGGAGCGATAAAAAAAATAAACAAACAATGTGGCATATTCTATAGAACTATCGTAAAAAGTAATTTTAGTTTAGAGAAAAGTATACATAAACATATAATTTAATGTTTCGATTAATAACTAAAACACATTATTGCTTAACATTTTAACATTTTTAAAACAGGAAAAAAACTACGTTCCTTTGTTTCTGCAGAAATCACGTCTTGTCTAGTTGTTCTCGGTTCTAGAAAAGGCTTTAATTCTTTAATTAGTTGCTTTGTCAAGGTTTTGTTGAGTCTGAAATTTTTAACAAAATCAGACTCACTCATGTTATCAAAACAATTCACTCTTGCTGGCCGAATAATTCTGGGAATTCTTTCATTTTCCTGAATTAATGCTAACGCTAATATTGCCGCCATCTTGTCGTATTGCCAATTTCACTGACTTTTTTGTGGTCGAAATTTTTCAGCGCTTTTCCGACCGCTAAAATCGATACGAGGCTGTTCCTTCCGACGCGAATTCACTTCCGATGAGATCATGGTAGCGTTTTTGCTGGACTTCTCGGAACAGGACGTGTCATCGGAAAACTTCCGAGAATGATCGTATTTCGATCTCTTTGTGGTAGGCCCCCTGGCTTCAGAAAGAAGAAGTACTGGAATTTTATCCGTTCCAAATCTGAACTTGTTTATGCTTTTTCTTCCTTTACCATGTGAAACACATTTCCTAGAAACGTGGCTAGAAGATTTTCAACAAAACCACAGGGAATTCCCCGCACTGAGAGGTTTGAAAGCTGTGAAGTAGTGGATCGTGTTACAAATAGTTCGGGAATTCCTTTTCTTAGCACTTCCCAACAAAGTTGAAAAGTGCTTATGCATTCGGTTTGTCTGTCTGCCTGTCAGCGCTCTAACTCCTGTAAATACACTCAGATTGCTCTGAAATTTTTTGACGTTATTGAAATTTACCCTAGCACGAACCCTATTGAAAATGATGTTTCTACCATGATTAGTATTGTTACAGTTAGAGTCAAAAGTTTTCCATTACATTATGGCTTACGGGGGGAAAATCTTTTCAAAGGATTTTTAAATATGTTACGCCCTGTCAAACATATTAAAAGTTACATGCATCTACGAGGTGTACTAAAATATGCATTCTATAAAATATGTGGTGAAAATAAAGTTATTATTGATTTAAAGGGCCACACAAAAGAATTCCGTTACATAACGGTAAATTAGGGATTGGTGTGCGACATATTTTCACTATATTAAACTGTTTCATGTAGAATAAAATTGATATATGTCACTGAGGCTTAATATAAATTATACGAATTATACGACATTATCTTGCATAATATGAAATAAATAGGATTTACAGGGACACACAAAAGATTTCAAATAGTATATTCTTTCCGAAGTACGGTATATGTATCCGATGATGGCTGATGGATGTATGAACAGCATTTTAATTATGATATGCGCGATTAAGTTTCACTAAATCTATCCACATTACATGATGTGTATAAATGATATAGTTGGTATACAGGGCTATCCAAAACAGTTCGCCAACGTTAATGAATACACTGTAAAAAATAAACTGTAGTACTACTAGAAAATCTCTAGGCAACTGGGATTCCATAAACTTTTCTAGTAACCAATACAGCTTCTTCTTAAGTAACATTACTGCATTAAACTTAGTAAACAGCACACAGACTTCCTTAGTGAACTTACTAAGAAATCATTAGTAATTGTTACAGATGCTTTTTTAGTATGTTTACCAAATAAATAATTAGTATATTTACAGATAATTCTCTTATACCTTCACTAAGAAATTGCTAGTATCTGTTACCGGTGTATTTTTAGTATGTTTACTAAGAAATGTTTAATGCTATTACAGGTATTTCTCTGGTATATTCACTAACAATTATAAGCAGAAATTACAGATATTTCAAATGAAAATCAAATTTCAAATTTTTAATTGCTTAACAGGCGTAAATGCCAATCTTTAATCATTGTTTTTAAAATCAGATAAATTCAATTTCTTTCGTACATATTAGAAAATAGAATGTAAATATTATACAACAGATATTTATTCACAGGAGTTAAATCCCATTAAAAATGTTTAAAGAGAACATCAATAGATTAAAAAATAATTTTAAAGATTAGTTAAGGCCAGTTGGTGAATTTATTTATAAAAATCCCCCCCCCCCCCCAAAAAAAAAAAAAATATATATCTCACCCTTTTTCCTCCCTTACAAAAGAAAAAAAAACTTATTCAAAAATAATAATTTATGAAAATAACTTTTCTCTTTCTCTCTTTTTCTATTTCTCTCCCGGTTTCAAAATTATTTTCAGTCATTTCTGAAAAGTAATATTTAAATCTATTATTGAAAATTTCAATTTGTTATAATTTATTTTGTTCATTTTTAATATAGTGTTTTATATTGATATTTCTTAAGAATTGTTTGTGTAATCTATTTACATCACTTTCTTCAAATATTTTTACTTGCATTTGATGGCATTGAACATAAATTGTCTAAAAATATCTAAGTGAATATAATAATAATAATATTGTTACGGTTATTACTTTTAATTCAAAAAACATAATTTCTTATAAACCGAACTTAAAATATTAAATTTTGATTAAACTTGATGAGATTTAATAACATTATACTATTAGAAAATGTAAATTAAACACTAATAGCTAATTAAGTACTAATAAATAGTTAACATTTTAATAATATTATGCATTCTTTAAAGCTATTTAAAATTAAGTTTGAAGAAGAAAAAAAAAGTGCAGCATTGATTGACTTAACTGACCTAAAAACTATTTTCAGTATTTATTCTATGATTCAAAAACCTCAAAGCTATAGCGATTAAAGCATATAAATTTTTATGCACATTAAAAAGTTTTAAAATATGTCCAGACCTAAAATTTATAAATTAAAACAGCAATAAATTAAAAACGAAGCATTTGCAAAACTTAAAGAATAAAATTAATAAATTGCAATACTAAAATATCTTATTTAATGTAGTTTAATTTGGTTAAAAAAATAGTTTTATTTATTTGATTATTATTAGCATATTTATTCTAAAACTTATTTAAAACAATAAAAATAATATGCTAAATGAAATATTATTCACTTAATTTTCAAGCCATTGTTAAAAACATAATAAATTATTTCACAAAGAAACTAAGTTTTCGACTATATATAATATATATGTGTGTATTTTTTTTCCATTTTACTATTATTATTATTTATAATTTTAAATTTTGTTACATTTTTACTATAAAATTTAATGTAGTAATATAAAAAATTACAATGCTAAAATTAAACAACTTTAATATAATAGAAAGTGTAATTTGATTGTTAAAAAAAGTATAATCTCCATTAAATTTATGACTCTAATTACTAAAAATCTATTTTTAAAATGTATTTTATAACATAGCTAAAATTACCAAAAGGAATGTCATTTTAAAAAGCAAAAAATCATTCTAAATCTTAAGCATTGATTTTTTTTTTTTAATGTAATAATTGAAAATTATATAATACAAAACACCTGTTTTTTAAACATTCAAACACGTGTTAAGTTATACAATAGCTTATCAAAAGCGAGCAAAAGTATAGAAGTATGTGATGTAAATACGTAAATTCATACACATATATATCAATATAAAACACTTACCTTATTTTAAATGTATTATCCTACTTTTAATTGATGTAAATGTAAAAACACGCATTGTAGCACACACATGTAAAAGCAACGGGCATTTCATTCCTTATGAAGCTCAAAAATAAACTTCTCTCCTTCTCTGGGTCTGGGGAATGCTAACATAACCAGTTTTGCTAACCAGATGTCACTTGGACCGGACATTTCAAGGGTATTGAGGGAGACATTTAGCCTGAAGGCTTTTAGAGTAGGAGTATAATGTCGTTTAATTACATGCATTTCGTTAGTGGCATTACTAGCAGTGATTAGTTATTCTATAATTACAGAGGATTTTTTAGTAATTCCTGAAAATTCAGTAACTGTACTTAGCATTCCTTAGTAAAATGACACATTTTTTTTTACAGTGTATGAGCATAAATTACTTAAAGGGGGTTCTTAAATAAGTTATGCATTTTTACGTTGAACTGCATTCAGTTTACTAAGGAATGCTTGCAGAATATAGATAATATTATGTACAAGGCCATCTGAAGAATTGGGTTCATAGTCGCCTATGAATGATAATTTATGGCAATGTGATTTAAGAGTTTTTTAATTTAAAATAAATTTTAGCTTAATGCTGATGTGTATTAAAGGTTCAAGGAAGGAGGACAAGGCTGAACAAAAGTATTCAAGTATGTTTCCATATATTAGTATAAATTGCTGAAAAAGAAATTACAAGCTACTAGACATTTTTTTTATTAAACTAGATTTTCACATTATGTAGTATGTATATCAATTGACAGATCAAATACAAGGCTTTTCAAAATTATTGGAATACATATTTGTCTATATGCGCTTATTTCCCTAAATAACAAAGTTTTGTAAAACGATTTCATGAAGTGTTGCAAAGTGCTTTATAATCTATGTTAAGGGTGTTCTTAAATCAAAAAGGGCAACTTTGCGACACAAGTTTTAATTTATTTTTGTGCGGAAATGCATGAAACAAGCAGGTCTTCTTGTTGAGAAACTATCTAATTGCACTCATTTTTCTTTTCTTTTTTTTTTTTTTTTTTTTTTTTTTTTGTAAACGCATTGGGTTTTTCAAAACAAGTCGTGATGAAAGCAGAAATAACGTCCTTACAAAAGGAGAAAAGAGCGTGATCACGTGATCAAAATTGCTTAAAACTCGATAGGTAATTTAATTATCTTAAAATGGAAAATTAGGTTAGATTCCGAATCGGTTCCAAAGTCAGGCCTTCCAATTTAATATCATTCTGTTGAAAAATGAATTTGTAAATATGTCAAAATATTTTGCGCTTGTTGAGCAAAGTAGTTGTAAACAACCTTAATTCCCCACACTAGGCACAGAAAAAGACCCGGATGATAATGTAAAGTCTATGGGAGCGTTCTTTTCAAATATCTCGCTCAAATTTTAATAAAGTTACATGATTTTTTGCACAAGATAGCTGAGGACGATCTAAAATCGGCTTAGATTTTACTTTTTCGATTTTACTTATATATTTTTGTATTACGATAGTTTCAATTTCAGAACCGTTTAAACCGGTTTCGAAAGTTAAAGTATTTTTTTTTTAAAAATCCGAAACCAAAACTGAAAAAATAAAAACTAGGCCGGTTGTGGATCGTCCTCAGCAGAACGCTCCGATAGACTTTACATAATCATCCGGGTCTTTTTCTGTGGCTAGCGTTACGCCTTAACGCATGATTTTTCTTACCTGTTTCTAAACAAAACGATCCGATGGAAGGGGGCCATGCCTACACCTCAAGGCACTGTCGCATTAGTGGTTGTTGCCTCTTATTACTCTTCCTTCCTGAGGATTGTCGTTTTATTAGGTAGCAAGATTTCTATAATACTTGGGATTTTTTTTACATAATACTTATTCTATTTATGCTTATTCTACACAAACTTTGGTTTCTTTTGTCTTTAAAAAAATCTTTATTTTCATATTAACTATCCGCCCTTGGCGACCAGTTTGGTGTCCCTTGAATGTATACTAAGCATTAAATCATATTGTTTTTATTAATAATTTATTTTAATTGCTCAATTTTTTGCCAAATTAGAAGATTTTGCTAAAGAAATAGACACAGATGACATATACGCACCATAATAGGGCGATTGCAACAAAATTGTAATTATATGTGCCTCCCATGGTAACCCGGCTATTGTTATTTATTTATTGTTATTTATTTATTAATCGTTTGTTTACTTTTATTTTCTTTTTTTAAATGATATAAATTGTTTTATTCTATAATTATTAACTAAATTTTTTTCAAATTATTATTTCTTGTTTAAAATAATTGAAATTAGATAATATATATATATATTTGAAATCGAAGTTTTCGCCAAACTGGCGTCAGAAAAATAACGCGCCAACGTTGTGCATATGACATCTGAGCTGAAAAATCAGGAATTCAGTATTTTTATGCTAACCCGGCGCAGATAATAAATCGCTTAATATTGTACCCATGACAGTTTTTCGCATGTTATTGATTATTTAAAATACAATTGTATAATCCTTTCACTCATTTCATTTATAATACATAACTTTAATTTGAAACTGAAAGATTTAAAATTCATGACTTTTATTTATTTATTTATTCTGAGTAAAAAGAAGTGACAAAATAAAAATAATGTTTTTTTGAAGCTTCATAATTACAGCAAAGGAATAGAGTATAAATAAAACCAATTTACCACAACCTAAATCTAACCAAAGGACTTTTGCACAGTAACTCATAAAGTGTGTTTCATTTAGATGTTGCCATTAAACAATTAACAAATAATCGTGATTTTTGTGCCACATACGTTAGTGTAATATATATATATAGATTATGTTTGCTACAAAGCTTAGAAATAAGCATAATAGTAAAAACAACCACGAATACAAAAAGTTATAATTTTAAATTTTTCTGAAATTATGAGTACCTATAAAGAAAATTATTTAGGAAGTAAGTAAAAATAAAGATTTCTTATGTACACAAAATAATTATATTTGCATTATGAAATTAAAATCTATAGCTATCCTAATGGTCATCAAGACTTGATTTATATAGTTAGAGGATCAAAGTACAGTCGAAGATCTATAATTCGCACATGCTGCGGCCAAATGTTGTGCGGATTATGGAATTTTGTGGATTATAGAGTATTATGCATATTATACGTCATTTTATTATTCCTAGACGGCATTTTAATCCTTTAATCAATATAATATGAAAAAATAAATATGAAATCTAATAATTAATTTAATATGCTGTCTGGAAAAATGCCTTTTTAAAGTTAATTTTATAAAGAAATTTATATATAAGTGCATTTAAATGAAAATAATTACTACATATGTTTCGCAATGCTGTAATACTTTTTTTTTACTGTTAATAAAATAAAAGTGTTATATTAACAAAAAATAAATGTTTTATTATGATTTTTTTTTCAATTTTTTTTTTATTTGTTTTAAAAATCATTTTTAGATCACAAATTTGTAAATTTTCCTTACTGTTTGTTTCATTGTTTGCATTCGTAAAGTAATGCGGACTATAGAAAATTGCGGATTATGGGAGCGCGGATTATCGATCTTTGACTGTATAGTCATTCTTGGGGACCTCTGTATTTAATACAACTTAAACAATCAGTTTACTCACTCAGGATGTCTTCGATTAATATATGAAAAACCAAGATTGTTTAGGCTAATATATAATGTGTGACAGGGACATGGTCAGATACCGGAGGGGATTAAGCTTATTTCGAGCTCTAAACTGAAAAGGTTCCCATGAGAAGCAGATTTGTATAAAGTATATGCATATAGGACATGCAGAGGGCCATCTGATCTCTGTTCGGAAGCTCTAATTTATCCTTGCATTCTGTGTAACTTAAACCGTGTTATGAGGCGAAAGAAAAACTATGAAAACGAAAACTCTACATTACATTTTTATTATTTTTTACAATATCAAACTCACTTCTTTACCCATGAGATTTACCCTACACAAAATTTAAAATGATATTCAAAATCTGCCGCCTTTCCCCGAAATTTTTGTTATTGTTCCTGTAGCTACTTTTGCCAAATGAATAAAATTCTTGATGCTTATGTTTGCTGCTTGCCTAAAAAATTGAAGCGCGATATTAAAGTTGCTTTCCGATTTTTTAAAACTTACTTGACAACGAGTTTTTTTCTGATCTAGATTTATGATGATAAAAAAAAGATCTGGAGTCATAATCATGATGACTACACCCCCCACCCTAACACACACAAACACATTTCTATTTTTTCCTTTCTATCAAAAATCATATTAATGTCGAATTATAAATTACTTGCACAAAAACGCAATTAATGTAATGGAAAGGATATTGTTATTGTGAGAGCACAGGTGTCTGATATGTCCAAACAACATAATGTGGATCGTTGAGTCGATCCCCCCTTCCATCAAAATTAGTGGAAAAGGTAAAGTATGAGAAAAAAAGTTATTTTCTTGCAGTTTTCTTTCTTTCTTTTTTTTGGGGGGGGGCTTTTTCTTGTTTTGTTTTTGTTTAATTCAGAGTCAAAAGTTTTAAGCAATATATTTAACACCTCTTTTCGCAATGAAAAACAAAGACACCTGTTGGTTTACTGTGATAAAATGAATATTGTTCTCAGATTCAAGCCCCTTGCTTGTCTTGTGATGGGTGAGCTTGGTTGCTGAATAAGAGCTTGCTGGGTTCGAACCCAGTCAGGCATGGATGTGTGTCGTGGGTCAGATTCCAATTTAAACAGAAGTCTTGGTTTATTTAGCTGATGTGTAGAAGAAACAAACATAGTGTCCTTAACCAGCAGTGAATCCCACATTCTCTAAAGATTACTTTCGTGATTATATTTAAAGCTGCATATTTCTAGCCATAGGAAAGAATCTTTCAATTTTAAAATCTTTCATTTTCAGAATTACGTGTAAGTCTTTTCTGTTTTGTTACTTGGATTGAATTGATAGATTCATTCATAGATTGAATGATATAAGCAGCATGTTTTAAAAAAGATTAAAGATTTACATGGCAAACAAGTAGTACCGTCTATACACGTGTATAAGCCGAGCATACAACATTTCAGTGAAAATTCGCCTAAAATTGGAAACCTGTATGTAAGCTAATGTTAAAAAATTCATTGAACAAAAAATTTTTTATACATTAGTAATAGGTAAAAATGCGACCTTCGAAATTATTGATATGTCTTATTTAGACGTGCTGCCAAACCTGGTTAATTGGGTACCGCTCATTCTGTAATGACTTGCTTGTTCATAAAAATCAAATATCCTGTTTTCGGATCAAATTGCCAAAAGAATGATAAAAAAAATGTTCCATCAAAAATGTGATGAAATTATAGACGCTGCTCTTTTAGAAGTAAGTTAGAAATTGCATCTAGAGCATAGCAAATAGAGTACGGTCATACTATAAAGACGTTTTAAAAATATTCAGTTTTGCTGTTATAGTAAACAGTACTTCGGATGCAATACAGTGGTCGAAATCTTTTGTGTGTTCTTATAAATATTTTCTACTTTCTATTATACAGGAAATAAATTGTAATAATCTGCAGCAACGTATATCAATTTTATAAAATGTTAAATAGTTTAATACAATTAAAACGCGCCCCTAACAATGTCCTGCCTACATCTGTAATGGAATACTTTTGTGTAATACTGTAATTTAACAATACATATTCTTTGCACCACTGATTGTGCAGATTGTATATGGTAGTATAAACCTCATAGATGCATATTAATTTATTATATCCGAAAGAATGTACCACCATTAAAATGCATTCGAAACTTTTTCTCCATTGACCGTAATGTATCGGAATACTTTTGATTGTCCCTGTCATTGAACTGTGCATCCTATTTTCTAAAATCTGAAATGACTAGGCAAAACTACGTAATAATTATATATTTTAAACTCCAAACTATTCGGTCGGTAGTTTTAGCATTGTTATATGTGGACAGACGGACAAATTGAACGACAACTATGAGTGCTACGTATTTACATAATTACGAACGCACCTAAAAAAGACGGCCGGATATTCTAACGGTGGCGAATGAGACAACAGTTAATATTCATACTGATGCATCAGTGAAATAAAGCGATTTAAATGCTTGAAAATTCTAATAATAACTTGAATAATGAATGAGGATTAATAAGTTTTTAAATTGTAAAAGAATAAAATTTTAAAATATTTATTGAAACTTGTATGTAATTTTAAAGCTTTTTATATTTATCATCTTTTTTCTTTTATTTTAGAATATCAGTTTTAAAAATTTTCTTGTACTAGTGCATAAACTACCCCCTGTACTTCGTAGCCCGAAAAATGTCCAGAAATTCTCGACTCATGCAAGGAGATATATAGTAATGAGAAATTGAAGAAGCAATAACGCAAAAGATCAAAAGAATGAAAGAGTGAAAATCTGGATTATGTTATTCAACCCAAGACCGATTTACAAATTTGGGGGCCCCGGGCACTGATGTTTATGGGGGGGGCCTCCTTGCTCGGATACTTACAGGGGATTTGACTAGAACATTGAATAAAGATTGTTACTATAGTAATCATTATTAACTTTAAAATATACATTAAAAAATTAAATATAATAATCAATAAATAACTTTTATAATTATTTCACAATTATGAAATTTAAATGAATAGCTTTTTTATGTTATTCGACCAAAGTGCCAAGTCACCCTAATTTGGAACCAGCTTATTAAAACTGAAAATTATTGCTTGTTTCTCAGATTATAAAAAAAAGTAGAAAAAGAAACAGGAAAAATTGTACACTTGTATTTCATCTCTGAATAAATAAATAAAAAAAATCTGAAAAGCGATTGAAAGAAGCTGCTTTATCTTAAAAATCCGTGCTTTATAAACTGCAGCTTTTATGTAAAAAATGTCACCTTTATCTGTGTTACTTTTATCTGAACATGGGTGGTGGTGGTAACAGTCAAGCAGACAGTTCAAAAAATATTATTCATCGTGCATATTAACACGTTATTAATGAATCTGCATAACACATAAAAATGGGTTTTAATGCTACAAAATCATTACAGTCAATTGGGGGTAAATTTGGCCTATCAGGATAGCTTTGGCCCAAGAGGAAAAATGATTAAATCTGCTCCATCACTTGAGTTAAAGGCAAAGTTTTAGTCTCAAAATATAAATAGCAACACTAGTAGTCCAGTCATTTTAGCACCTTTTTTACAAATAGCGGAAAAAATTAGAACAAAGCTGGATTTTTGCATAGGTGCTAGTTAGGGTATGTAGTTTAACATACTAAAAGTCCCCATCGATCCGATGTGAGCTTTCGCCGCTAGGGGGCGCTAATGAGCTTGAAAATCGTTTTTTTGCGAATATCTCACGAATAATGGCATTTAGAAAAAAAGTTCAATTACAAAGATCTAAATAATTTAATTCCCTACAAAAAGTGTCATTAACACTTTTTTGTCACACCAACCCTTCCCTGCCAAAAATTAAAATAAAGTAAACGTTATTGAAAAAAATGCGGAAGAATAGTCATAACGCGGCGAAGAGGCAGAACAAGTACGGTACGGAACAACTTTGGACCCCCAACTCTCCCCCATGGTCTGTATGCCGTTTTCGCACGCTTGTGCCATAGTAATTGCCCAATACCCTATCTCTCTTTGTATTTGTGGAAATGTACCAAGTGCAGGTACCTTTCCAATATTTAATTTTCATTTGGTACTCATTTCGCTAGTATAAAATCACCCTAATTTACTGAACGAAGTCTTCTTTATGAGATCAGTGCCGTACGAAAAGGTGGGGGGCGAAGGGAGCAGTCGCCACCGTCGTGGATATTTAGGGGGCACCATATTTGTACTACCAACTAATTTTGGTCTGTCACATAAAAAAGTTGGAGGCACCAAAATGAAGCTTTGCCCTGGGTGCAGTTTTCTCTTCGCACACCCCTGTGTGAGATTTTAGGAAGGGAATAATTTTATTTTCAGCACATGTTATAGAAATTGTTGAATAGTTATGACAGTTTAAAATGTCTCTTTCTTAATTGCTGTTTATAAGCGAAAAATAAAAATTGACAGAATAGTATGTCTTGTATGCGGTGAGGATTGCATTTCGAAAGATTATGTAAAAATAGGGAAAAAGGAACTGAAGTTCCTTGTGACAGCAAGTTCGTAAAGAGGTGACCATAAGTAGAAAATATTTGAAGAAATGGCTAAAAACAATTTTCAATGTACAATTCACCCAAAGTGTAAAAAAATTTTGCAGGAAAGAATTCTATTAAATCATACAATAAATATATTGCAGAAAAACCATCAATGTCTGCACAAATTACTCCATTGAAGGAAAAATTTAGAAATGACAGTCCGTTGTTTGAATTTAAGGAAAAATGTTTGTTATATTCTGATACATTAGACGAAGCTTTTATATAGAAGGGAAAAATAAAAGCTCTAAAGTATTTCAAAAACGAATTTTTTTAAAATCTAATCATTATCTATCTATGCTTATGAAGAAATTTATAGAGAATGATTTTGAAGCGAAACAAGCAGAAGATAGTGCATACACACTAATTGTTAAAACAAATATTGAAATAGCAAAGTCTGGTGCGCTTACTGCTGTTGTTGGCGATGATGTTGACTTGCTCGTATTGTTGACTGCTTTAGCACTTCCAGCGATAGCGATATTTTTTATTAAGACAGGAAGAGGACAAACTGCAACCACCCTGTATTCACCGCACAGTCTTAACAATGATGCTGTTCTGAAAGATAATGTATTTTCCTTCATGCTTTTTCAGGTTGTGACTCGGCATCAGCAATGGGAAAGGTAAAATGTTAGCAAACTTTTTGAAAAAGGAATAAGATCATAACATACAAGCTGCAGCATTTAAAAAAGTGATCAAGTACCCCAATTTGAAGTTTCCGAGACAGGAAAAACTGTTTTTCTTGCTTTATACGGTGGTAAAGCAGAAATTTCTCTGGACAAGCACCATTATGTATGTTTCAAGAAAGAAGTTGTTGTTGGTAAAAAAAGCCTTTCATCGTTGCAGCCTACCGAAGATGCAGCTAGATTGCACAGTTTATGTGTTTATCATAATAGTACATGATGAACACGAGTATCACATTTGTACAATACCGGTTGGGCAATAAACTACATCCTGAGAACTGCTGCTGGCAAAATGCACCTAATTTGTCTCCAATTCCAGCTACCTTATAACCCGCACCAAAAAATATTATTGAATCAATTTTTTGTTCTTGCTCCAAAGGATGTAGAAAAGCATGTGGATGCCGATAACTTGAATTGAAATGGTCTGATATTTGCATAAATTGCTGCGGAGTTTCATGTCATAATGCAAGTAAAATTGAATTTGAAGACCAGGAAGATATTAACATGTATCCTGCCCATTGCAAGGGAGGAGGGAAGCGCTATTTCTGAATTCAGTGATGATATCGAAAGGCAAACAAAAAATACTGAAAGCAGCACAAAAACGAAAGAAAGAAATACATTACATTTTGATGTATATCATATAACAGGTGGCGCTGCTATGCTGCATTTTTCAGGAAGTGTTGACGAGTCTAAGATAGCAGAAAGTTTTGGTATTGGCACATCTGAATAGTTCCTAAACAATTGAAGTTCTTTACGATGGAAATGAAAGTGCACGACTGATTAGCTTTACTAATCATATATATAAATTGAGTAAACATGCCGAATAAATATTCAATAAATTTTTTATATAATTTTAGAATAATACCAAACTTACGCTGGGTGCAAAGAATACACGATAAAGAGACATGCTTCATCAAAATCTTTGAAAAAAAATTTAAAAAGAAAATATAACAAATAAGATTTTCTTTTATTTTTTCACAAAACATATTTTTAACATATTTCTCTTCTATTTTTAAGTGTTTCTTGAATAGAGCATTTGCTATCATGCAACATCTGAGGTACAGTTTACCCTTATCAGGTCAGAATATTTTTTTTAATTGTAGAGTAAAGACACTTAAGAATGAAATAACAGAAATTAAAATTATCAAAATGCTTTACTGAAAAATAATGAACTAGTCTAGAGTTATTTGTTTTTTATCAAAATGACAACTGTGACAATTATGGAAAAATATTACAATTTATTATTTTATGACTACATGCTAAACCAAAGAAGATGTGATAACAGTAAATGCAGTGACAAATACAGGGTTCATACTCCGATTAAACATAATAAAAATACAAGAGATTTGTTTAGCATGAGACCAATGATTTTTTTAGTAATGGTTATCAAACAATCCTTTAGAAAACATATTGCACAAACATAACATTTTCTCCTGTATCAATTATGAGATGACTTTCTAGTTGACAGTTTCTAGAAAATCCTCTCAGAACCAAAAACACAAGGATTTTACTTTGTATGAGTCCAGAGATGCCTTCTTAGATTACGATTATCAGAAAATCCTTTGGAACATATGTCACAAACAAAAGGTTTTTCACCTGTATGAGTCAAGCGGTGCTTTCTTAGACTACTATTGTCAGAAAATCCCTTGGAACATACTTCACAAGCAAAAGGTTTCCCACCTGTATGAGTCAAGAGATGGGCTCTTAGATGAACCTTCCGAGTAAATCCTTTGGAACATACTTCACAAGAAAAAGGTTTTTCTCCTGTATGAGTCAAGATATGTTTTCTCAAAGTACTTTTATCAGAAAATCCTTTAAAGCATGTATCACAAATAAAGGGTTTTTCTCCAGTATGCGTCAAGAGATGTCTTCTTAAATTACATTTTAGAGAAAATCCTTTGGAACACACTTCACAAACAAAAGTTTTTTCACCTGTATGCGTCAAGAGATGCCTTCTTAGCTTAGCATTATCAGAAAATCCTTTAGAACATATTTCACAAATAAAGGGTTTCTCTCCAGTATGCGTCAAGCGATGCCTTCTTAGATTACTATTATCAGAAAATCCTTTGCAACATGCTTCACAAACGAAAGATTTTTCTTCTGTATGAATCAAGAGATGCTTTCTTAGATCACAGTTCCTAGAAAATGTTTTGGAACATACTCCACAAATATAAACCTTTTCTCCTGTATCAGTGGAGAAATGTTTTCCCTCATCCCCATTTCGAGGAAAAAAGTGCTGTTGACTGGAGGAGGAATTTTCTTCTGTATTCGATGACATTTTCTCAAATGAATTTAAGCTTGATTTCAGACGATAACAGGAACTTCTTCAAGGCGTCAGCAAGAAGAGATTGTCGCCATTTTCATCCAAGGAAATGACTTGCTGAGTTTCAGAAAAAAACAGCTTTACCTACCACTGAATCTAAAAACAGAAAGAAAAATAATAAACAAGACATTTTTGAATAAACTGTACTGAATTTTAACTCTGAACTAAAAACCGATTTTCCAATTTTCATTTTTCTTTAGCAGTACAAATTTAATGCATTAAATTATCAAAATACATACATTCTTTGGTGTGATTTAACTCGAGAATTTTTTCATAGAAACAGCTACATATGCGTAGGTGTGCATGCGATACAGTACACACTGCCATGGCTCATATCGAGACCCTCCCCTACCCTGATTGATAAAATTTCTTGGTTGATACTACTTGGTCATCCCGTTGACCAATTTCTCCAAGTTATACAAATCATCAAACTGTTCGCCAAATTATGTAAAATTATGTATGTTCGCCAAGCTAGTATAATTTTCATTTTAAATAATGGGAAAACAAATAAATTAGTAAAACATAATCAAAACTACAAATGAAAAGTTGAATTAAAAACCACTAAATGATATAAACAAGTCTATTGTAGTTAATATCAAGTGAATGTAACATTCACAGTTATCCACTATTTACATGTAATCTTATAGTTTGACGATACTTTTTTGGTCGACGGTATAACTAAGTAGTACTAATTTATTCATTGACTGCTTTAAATTTTAATTTTTCACTCTTAAAATTTCGCCTACCTGTTAGTCATGTTCTCGAAAGATATACAGTAGACTCCCTCAAATCCGCAACTCTCTAAAATCTGCATATATTTTACGGATGTAAACAATGAAACAGTCAGTTTTGATGTAGGGACAAAATTTGACTTTTTTTTATTTTCATATCAATTCCATATATACATTAATTTGTAATTTTCATTAATATTACTAAATTCATGTGTTTTCATGAAGGAAGAATAAATTTATTTTGGAATAAATTAAGATATTGTTGATATCACTGGTAATCACAATCTTTTTACCAGCTATATTTATGTATTAACCAAACTTTTTTGGTTAATAAGTCTGGCTAAACTTGAAATAAAACTTCCTTATTTTATGATTTTGGTGTGAATTAGTAATGTATCTTTATAAAGCAAATTTCATATGAAAAATGCATCTTATCTTTATAATAAATATTTAATCATACGTTATTGATTATTAACTTGGCCTTTATTTTTAATATTTCAATCAAGTTAAAAATTATCTAAATTTTTATTATTTTAGTTTATTACTTATTTTAATGTTTTATTATTTTGCAAGCCTTCATTATAGTTTCAATTTCATTGTTAATTATATTCAAATTATTGTTTAAAAAATGTAAACAAAACAATGACCACAAATCCGCAAAACTTCTGGTCCCAAGCTGTGCGGATTTGAGGGAGTCTACTGTACGAACAAAATTTTTATCTTTTTGATGTCCATAAATTCAATCCCAACTCAATTTCACCTCCATTTCTTATACACATCTATGTTGTCAAGCATTCGAGTTATGCATTTTTTTTTACAATTTTTAAAATTGACTCGAAATTTTATACAACCCTCCGAAATAAGATTGTATTGGTTTTAACTTTTTATGGGGCAAGTAAATTTTTTGGTTAAAATGTTGAAAAGGTTTAATGGCACCAGAATCTATAAAAAAAATTATCTTAAAATAAAAAGTGCTATTTTCGTCAGGTAGGCATAAATACAAATTATTGCACTAAAAATTACGGTGCATATGAATCCGTTTTTAATGAAAATTAAGTGGTAAATATATCACCATTGATCGATAAAGAATTAAACCAAGTCCAGGGGGAAAACAGGTTTTAACCATCAGTAATCTTATAAATTCAGCACATTTGAACAGAATTTTTACAATAACATTTAACAATACAGTAGAGGACCTATTATCCGGAATCGTCGGGACCGAGGGCTTTCCGGATTTTGGAATTTTCCGGATTTCGGGTCCGTCCGAAACCCGACATTCCCGCCAGCCCCACACCCCAAAATAAAACAAAAATACAGAAAATTTAAAAATTATAACAAAATTATAACACTGCTATCTAGAATATGAATGAAAAGTGTGTTGTATGAGAAGTCTGTGGACAAAAAACACTAAGCTCCAACTTTGACTCTTATACTATAGTACAAAGTCTCAAATTCGGACATCCAAAATTCAGAGCTCTTCAAAATCCGGACGTTTTGCTAACTGGCTATATATATATATATTACCGTAAAATAACGTTAATCCGCCCCCCGCCAAACGTGACAAAAAATCGTAAAATAATTAGAGGGGGCGCTTACTTTTTATCGCGATATTTACGAAATTTACAGGGTTTTAGTTTTATCGCGATATTTTACGAATTTGCAGAGTTTTTTTAATGATACTTGAAAAAATTTGCGTTTTTTAATGGGGATGAATCATGATGAAATGAATGAATCATGAATCTTTGAATGGATTATGAATTTTGATACTTGAAGCAATATTTGAAAGAATTTGCATTTTTTTTAAATAAAAATATAAATTCTGTCGGAAAAACGCAGAAAAAAGGTGAATTTTGTAAAAAAAAAAGGCCAAAAAGAATGAAATCTATTAAAAAATCTCGAAAAAACGTACATTTAATCAAAGATTCATGATTCATTCATTTCATCATGATTCATAACGTTCTTAATCGCCTTCATTTCCGGATTTCGGGTCCTTCCGGATTTCGGAATTCCGGATAATAGGTCCTCTACTGTATTTAATAAAACATAAAAAAATTGTAAATGTTTGCAAATTGTACTTAGTATTATACTTCTAATTGCATAACTTTTTTTTAATCATGTAAATTAAAAATATATATATTTATAGCCTGAAGGTATCTCCCTACGTGCGGAGCACTTAAAAAAAAAAGACAGTTCTGAAAAAATGTAATAATTTTAGTTCTA
>CAXHSM010001376.1:58352380-58436049 GCA_964019185.1 Maratus speculifer
TTTATACAGTCAAAGTTCTATTATCCGCACACCCATAATCCGCAATTTTCTATAATTCGCGTTACTTTACGAATCTAAACAATGAAATAAACAGTTAAAAAATTATAAATTAGTGATCAAACAACGATTTTTTTAAACAAATAATTAAAAAAATGAAAACAAAAATCATATTAAAACATTTCTTTTAAATATAACTTTTTTATTTTATTAACATTAAAAACGAAACTGTATTGCAGAACCTATGTAATTATTTTTATTTAAATGCACATATTTTTTTAAAAATAAAATAACTTTGAAAAGGCGTTTTTTGAGATAACCTATTAAATTAATTTTTAGATTTTCACATCATACTGATTATAGAATTAAAACACTATCTAGGAATAATAAAATGACGCATAGTCAATAATGCTCTATAATCTGCAATATTCCATAATCCACACAACGTTTGGTCCCAACTTGTGCGGATTATAGAACTTAGACTGTACAAACTTATCTCAGACAAAAAGAAAAAACAACAGCACTTGTTTCCTTTCACTTTCGACTATTTTGAAAGGAGTAACGTAACTCATGAGACCCCTTCCTCTCTTTGGATATATTGTGGTGTAAATGTGTACTGGTATGGGACTAACCAGACTGGCTGGTTCGTTATATTGCAAATAAATAAATAACAAAATTGTAATTTAACAAATTACAACGACTATTTGGAAAATGATATTTTCAAAGACTTAATAACAATAATAACAAATAATAAACAATAATAATAAACATCATTTTTAGGATGATTATGACGAGCCATATATTACGTACGGCATGCATTAAACATTATTGTTCCTAGACGAATTATATAAAAAAACAATAGATTAAAGATAGATAACTTTGACTGTTTAAAATGTGCACTTTTATTCGATGGAGTTAATCAGACTGACTTCTGAACGATTTATATTACGTGCGACATGGACATTGAACAATCCTATTCCTGGATCCATAAAAAACAAATTTTAAATGAAATTTCAGTTTTACAATTATCGGAACTGCAAATTTTTGAAATTCTTAACATCGCACATTTTAAATTTTGATACCGTTGTATAAAGGGAAAAAATGCACTTTTTAATGAAATGTGTTTGAAATCGCTACAATAATTTGTTTTTAATTTATTATTTTTATTTAAAGTTTTTATTATTCTTTTTGGCATTATAGCAATAGAGGTATTCCATTTTAGGACATTAAGCTTGGAGCAATGAGAAAATAAATAAAATAAAAAACAGAAATATTCCATTTTTTAACATGAAACTAGGACATGTCAGGTAATGATTAAAATAAAATAAGTTGCGGAATTCAACCAATAAAAAGATACAGATATTATACTTCAGTTTTCCCAATTTACTACCGAGAACAACTATTTTCAAAATAGTTAAAAAAGAAAAAAATCTTACAAAATTAACAAATTAGAAGAAAGAGATATCAGATTTTTTTTTTCATTTTTGCCTATTGGCAGCTGTAACCCCAATATTTCCATCCACATGTTTGAGCATAATGAGTTGTCACTGTGCACTAATATGGAACTAAAGATAAGAGACCGGCCAATCCGAGAAATGACAGGGGGAAAAATACAAATTTATCTCAAACAAAAATACAAAAAATACTATTTTTTTCATTTCATTTTTCGACTATTTTGGTCTGTAATCCATCAGCCTTCCCCCTCCCCCCGCTTCTTTCGGTATGTTGTAATGTCAATGTGGACTAATATGGGGTTAAAAAGAATGGCTATTTCGCTATATGACCGAAAAAAAAAATTAGATTTGATAAAAAGAAATAAAGATTGCAGAAAAATAAATTACCAATTTATTTCGAACACAATGGATTAAAAATCAGCATTTTTAAACTATTTGGAAAATAGTAGTTTTTCTTGGTAGAGAACTGGGAAATCTGAAGTATATCTGAATCTTTTTATTGATTGAATTCTGCGACTTATTTGTTTTCTGATTGGCCCATGCTTAATGTCTAGAAATGGAATTCTTCTGTTGCCACAATGACAAAAATATATTAAAAACTGCAATAAATAAATAAATAAATAAATAAAATAACTCAAAACCAATGGAGATACAGGTTTAAAACAAATTGCATTTAAAAGTAGATTTCTTAATTTATATGACGGTGTAAAAATTGAAAATGTGCGATATTTAGAAGTTTAAAAAAATTACAGTACCGAAAATGATTAAACTGAAAATTCATTTAATATTTGTTTAAGATTGGTCCAGGCATATTAACGTGACTCTGTTATAACGTAAGCTAAGCTTTGATCGTCATATAAAAGATGTTATTATTAATAAAAGTCAAATCACGGTTTAAAACAGGTCTTGCTGAAATTTTCACCTTGCAATAATTAAGTTACGAATTAAAGACATTATATTTATTACTTTCTCAAAAGGTGAAGATAAAAAGATTAAAAACAACATATACGGATGTTATATGTCCCGAGATCTTTCGGACATACATATGTCCATTCTCAAGGATAGTCATGAACTGGATGGGAAAACTAGAACTGACGGAGATACAAAGTAAAGCATTAACATGCATGTGCAAGAATGAGCCGGTCTATTTTCTTGAAAGGGGAGATGGAGAGAAATTCATGTAGAACTTTCAGCAGTTACTCTTCTAGAAATGCCCAGGATATTGTGCCATATTGCAGGAATATTGTAAGAAAGGCTGTTGTTACATGTATTATAATTATTACTTAAAATTTCTATTGATTTCCGGATTATTGAAAGATAGTAGTTGGAAGCTTGAAAGATAATCTTTGCTTTATCGAAATTTAGTTTTATGTTTTCTTTCTGATTCAATCTAGATAATGCTGTACTTGGTTGATTGAATTTGATGTCTTCAAATATCAGATTCAAATCATCATATACTTTTTTTAGCATAAAATGAAGTTATTACAACAGTTTAAAAAGATACTTAGTACCTACAATGTGAATATGCACTAATTTATCTTTCTGCGTCAGAGAGAGAGAGAAAAAAAATGTGAGCACCCCCCTCCCACCATTTGGTCGTTTTTAGCTACAGCCCTGTGTATGACAGAAGAAAAAAAATGCATATTTATCTAAAAAGGCGACCAAAAAAAAACACTTTTTCCATTTCATTTTCAAATATTGGAGTGGCTGCAACCCCCTTTCTCTTCTTTGGTGTCAATGCTCAAAGGACTAATGAGAATGACTCGCCTACTGTACAATAAAAAAAAAACTAAAAATTTTCCAAAAAAGAGAATTAAGAAAAATATAGCAATTTTTCATATCATTTTCGAAAATTCTGGAGGATGGAGACTGTAGCTCCATTAGCCTCCCCCCCCCCTTGGGTACGTTCGTTTGTACAAGAGTTACAAGATCTGAGAAAAACTTTTCCCAAAATTTGAAACCATTCTGTCATTGAAACCTCTTTTGATGTGTGATTACTAGGTCCAAAAGACACATTGGAACTGTCCCAATATGTCTCTAAGGACCGATATTTAATAAAACATGTTAAACCTCATTATTGGAACTTGGTAGGATAAATTAAGGAACAGTAAAAATAGCTCTTTTTTACGTCTATTCATATCCTTAAATGTTCTTTATAATAAATTTAACTAATTCTAAAATAATCTCATCATAAATTGACTTTGAAAACGACTTGTGATCATCAAAAATGGAGATAATTACTTGGAATGTTCCTAGATTGTCTGTGAGACTTGCAAACATATGTGGTAATAGGCAATACAGGTGCCATCTTCTGACATTTTTTTTGACTCATGGATATGTGAGATAAATTTTTTATCCCAAAGTGCTCCCTTATGTAAGTCTTATTGAGGAATCTGGGTAAAATCTTGAACACTTAGATACTTAAGCAGACTGAAAATTTTATTTAAAAAAAAGAATTTATCTTCCATATCCAAGGCTGGAGAAGCACAGTTGAGGTTTGGACAGTGTTCCCGCTGACATTTTACCAACGTTAGTAATTTGGCTAATTAAAAATAAAAAACATTCGCCAAATGTAAGAAGTAGTCGCAAAATAGATTCGTCGTGTAGCACTAAAAAATTATCTTTAGTCCTATAATGTACCCCTTTTTTCAATATGTTCTGAAATAACATAAGTTTTTACAACCGTGACAACGATTGTTATTAATCTGATTTCGACTATTCGCTACAAATATATTAAAAATATGTATCTATGCATACGTATGAAAAACGAAAAATAAAAGAAAGATAAAGCAAAAATTGAGCACTAGCAATTTGGTGAATCTATTCGCTTGTTTACTCTCCAAATGAATAATTTAGTCGCAATTTGGCGCAATGGCGAGCGATAGCCAGAACCCTGGGTTTGTATTTACAGAAAACTCTGCCTATGATTTATCCAGTTGAAAAAAAATAATGAAATCTGTTCATTACGAATTTTTGTTTTATAATTTTTAAGAAAGAAGGCTGCCAGATTTTGTCTTCATCTTTTTTTATCTGAAAGAGAGAGAGATTGGCTAAGCCGAATGCTAAAAACATCCAATATATACTAGTAAAAAATGAAAAGATTTAAATACTAATGAATTATTTATTGTTGTTAGTAGTTGAAAAATGAAGCAGAAAACTGCCACATTTTCAGATTTCAACAGGTTCCATGTTTTGAACGTTATTTTGATAACGAATTTTGCATCCTACATTTGATAGATATTAACGAAGAAATTAAAATGTTTGATGTCTACATTTAAAACAAGTAGGAAAAATCATGCGTTAAGCATAGAATATGAAGCACTTTTCAACACTTCATTAAATCTTTAACGAAACTTCATTATTTAGGGAAATAATTGTATATAGCCAAATATATCCAAATATGTATTCCAGTACTTTTGAACAGCCCTTTATTTTGTTTGTCAGTTGATATAATTGGAAAATTTATAATAGAAAGAAAATGCCTAGTAGCTTGAAATTTCTTTTTCAGCAATTTATACTAACAGATGGAAACATACTTGAATATTTTTGTTCAGCCCTGTAGTTTACCTTGTACCTTTATTTCACGTCAGCTTTAAGCTAATATTTATTGTAAAGTAACTGAAATCACATTCTCATAAATTATCATTCATGGGTGTCCATGTACCGAATTCTTTGCGTAGTCCTGTATATCATTTTATCCGCATTCTGCAAACATTTCTCAGTAAATTGAATGCAGTTCATCGTAAAAATGCATAATTTATTTTAGAACCACGTTTAAGTAATTTACGCTCATACTCAGTAACGTTGGTGAGCTCTTTTGGGTAGCCCTGTACATCAACTATAGCATTTATACACACCATATAATGCGCATAAATTTAGTGAAGCCTAAACGCGCATATCATAATTAAAATGTATTTCATCCATCCATCAGCCATCATCGGATACATATACAATACTTCGGAAAGAATATGCTTTTTGAAACCTTTTGTGTGGGCCTGTAAATGCTATGTACTTCATATCATGCAAGATAGTATCGTATAATTTACATTAAGCTTCAGTGACATTATTTTATTATACATGAAACAGTTTAATATATTTAAAATATATCGCACACAATTCCCCCTTTACCATTATATAATGAAATTCTTTTGTGCGGCCCTGTAAATGAATAATAGCTATATTTTGACTGCATATATTATAGAATTCATATTTTAGTACACTTTGTGAATCCATTTAAATTTGAGTATGTTTGACAGGGTATAACACCTTTAAAGTTCATTTGAATGATTTTTCGCTATAGGCGGTAATGTAATCGAAAAATTTTAACTCTCCCTGTAAAAAAACTAATCACGGTAGAAACTTCAGTTTCAATAGGGCTCGTGCTAGGGTAAACATCAATAACCTATAAAAATTTCATAGTAATTCGAGTATATTTACGGGAGTTAGAGCGCGGACAGATGGTTATCCGGACAGACAAACCGAATGCATAAGCACTTTCAACTTTGTTGGATAGTGCTAAAAAATTATTTCAAACACTTGAAACTCTGTACCGTAGATAATCACAGAATGACAGGGGATTTATATGATTATTAATATCTTGAATATTTTTCATATAATGTGGTTTATCACAATGCTAGCTAAGAATGCAGAACCAGCAGAGTGAAAAATGTCTAAGCAGGGAATCGAACCCGGAGTCTTTGAAATAGCTCTCTAAGTGCTCAACAACTTAAGCTATGAAAGACGACGATCCAGCTTCCCATGTTTCACCAATAGCTTATGCAGGATCTTGTTTCGGGAGAGAGGATCCGACTTAAATTTCCATAATGTTCTGTACCATATGAAGCAAGTTGAATTGTATTGCAAACACAATAATTTTAGACAAAAAGAGGGGAGAGGGGGGAACCGGGCTAATTCTGTTCAAAATTTTAAGAAAATTAAAAAAAATCAGTCTTTAATCTGAAATTTTGGAAAAAATGTATCATGATGTTTCGAGAAATGGATACCGGAAAAAAACACTTTCGTCAAATGTTAGCAGATAAAATGCCCTATTTCGTTAAAGGCTTGCAGAAAACTCCCAAATTTGGGTCAATAGACCGCAAATAGAATGCGAATTTCGTAAAAAGATCGCAGAAAAAAGCCAACTTCTGTCAACTAGTCGCAGAGAAAATGCAAATTACGTCAATCGATCGTGGAGTAAACGCGAATTTCGTATAACGATTGCTGAAAAACGCGAATTTCTACGAAGGTTCGGGAAACAAATACAAATTTCGTCAAAAAATCGATGAAAAAAGCAAATTTCAACAAAAGATCGTGCAAAAAATGCGAATTTCGTTAAAGGGCTGCACGAAGCAAATAATTTCGTCGACGGGCAGAGAAAGAAAATGACTTTTGTTAAAGGAGCTGAATAAAGAAAGCAAATTTCGTCAAATGAATGCATTCGTCAAAAGAAACGCGAATTTCGGCGATTGGCCGCTGAAAAATGGAGAATTTCGTCAAAGGGGCTGCAGAAAAATACGCGAATTATAACAAAGGGCCTCGAAAAAACGAGAAATTCGACAAATGTTTGCAAAAAGAAACACGTATACCGTCAAAAGAAAACTAAAAAAAAAGCGTATTTCGTCGAAGAATCGCAAAAAATGCGAGTTTCTTGAAAGGGTCGCAGATGAAAGCCAAATTCGCAAAACGGCCACGGAAAAAAGGGAGTTTTGAAAAAATATTGCAAAAAATGGGAATTTCGTCAAAAACGATGAAAAAAGTGCATTATTTCGATAACGGTTTATGACGAAAAAAGCATATTTCGTCAAAGAATCGCTGAAAAAAAATGCAAATTTCGTCAAAAAGTATAATAATATTAATTGTAATGTGAATACTTGTAAATTTTGACAAAATACGCGAATTTCATGAAACATCCGCAAAAAATGTTGCCAGTTTTCCATTTTTGATTGCTGAATTTTCTTCAAGAACTTAACTGTTCCAATCTTCATTTCGATTAAAATACAATGATCCACTCCTCGTATTTTCCCAACCACGTGACCTACCCCAATGATCTTCTGGAACCTTAAAATGGTAGACCATAAAATTAAGCCAGACATTATCAGAGATTTTTTTTAGATAAAATTTGAAAATACACAAAATTTGGCCATATTATGATACATGACTATCCTCCATTAGCGACCAATTTGGTCTTCTTTAAATGCATGCTAAGCACTATATGATGCTACTTTTATTTCTAAATTAATTTACATTTTATTTGCTCAATCCTTTGCCAAAACAGAAGATTCTGACATAAAAATCTAGAATTAGGTATTTTGTACTCCTTGATTACTCGGTGGATCAAACAATTATCGCCAAACTATAAGATTAAATGCCAATGGACCTTATCCAAACAAGCTGAGGTCGAGGCTAAAATTCGGCTGCTGGCGTTATTTTCTGGCGGTGTTTAGCATAGCAATCTATGGAGTGTGAGTTATTAATGATTGTTTGTTAGAACTACTGGAAAAGAAGTATTTGTTGAAACAGCATATATTTGCTATATTATAATATAAATTCACAATTTTTTTCTGCTTGCAAGTAAATTCTCTAAATTTTCCATTAATATGTATCCAGAAAGGCTGAAGTCGTCTGCTGCGATGTTTGCGTCTGCGCATTCAAGTATTCTGGTGGTACAGTGACTAGAATAACAGGTTAGCATACCGCCAGCTCTGGCGTGTGACGTCACGTGCATAAGGTCCATAATGACTGATCGTAAATGTCGCATTCACTTCATGTTTGTTCCATCATCAAGGGATTTTTAAGTTAACGTTTTATTTGTATTTTATTAATATATAGTTAATATTTTTTTCTTTTATTTCTTACAAGAAAAAAGAAAGAAAATAAATAATACTGTAAACCATGACACTTCATTTTACATCAAAACTTTGTTTTAATATACCATGTGAAAAATAAACAAGTAAGAAAAATCATTCGTTAAGCATAGATTATGTAACACTTTCTGAAATCTTTAACAAAACTTCGTTATCCATGGAAATAAGGTGTTACTGTCCATAACAAAATATGTTATTTCAATACTTTTAAACAGCCGATTTGATTTGTCGTTTGATATAGATACTTTATAATGAAGAAATTTAGTTAAGCAAGAAAACGCCTAGCTGATTGAATTTTTTTTAGCAATTTATACTAGTAGATGGAAACATATTTCAATAGTTTTGTTCAGCCCTGTAGTTTACCTAGTACCTTTATTACATGAAGGTATTTTTGTAGAAATTTAGTTCAAACAAAAATACTCTTTAAACTATTTAAATCGCATTTCCAGAAATTATCATCTATAAGCGAACCTGTATCCAGTTCTTTGTGTGAACCTGTATATCATTTTATCAATATTCTACAAACATTTCATAGTAAACTCTTTTCAATTTTGTTGGAAAGTGTTAAAAATATTAAATGGTAAGTTAAAAAATAGTATTAGCAAGAATTATACTTGCCTAATATAAAAGTACCAAGAATTCTACCTAAGAATGGGAACAATTATTTAGTTTTATCCAAAAATAGTTTCGATTTTTTAATCAAAAGGAAGCTTTGCTTATGAAAATCGATGATGTATAAGACAGTCACGTGATTTTCACTATTATAATAAAAATGAAATGATAACGATGGAACAGCATTTGGCGGTTTATATCCTCTGCTGAGTATTAAATCAAAAATATCCAACTGACATAGAAAAGAACGAAGAGGTCTGCCCAGAACTTTTGATGACAGTCACATTATTGGACTACCATTATAGAGATGATAGGAGATAATATTGATGTCTTTTTTATGACAAATAAAAAGCAAAAGAGACAAGACCTTAAAAAATGTCTCATTAGCTTATAAAATTATTATTTAGGATTTAAATAAACATGCCAAATCAATATCTAATTAATTGTTTATACATTTTTAGAAAAAAAGACAAGCTCTTGCTGGATTCAAAGAATACATGATAATGAAAGATGCTTCATCTGAATCTTTTGAAAGTTTTTTAAGAAGACAATTTATCAAGTAAGGTGTTTTTTTATACAAAAAATATTTTTAGCATACTTATTTTCTATTTTTAAAAGTTTTATTTCAATAAAACCCTTGCTTTCGTGTGACATATTGAGGTATAATTTATCCTTTACAGGATAGATTAAATTTTAATTTTAAAGGAACGCTACTTCACAGTAAAATAACAAAAACAAAACTTTCAAAAAGTTTAACTGAAAACTAATAAACAGATCTGAAGTTATTTGCTTTTTATCAAAATGACAACTGTGACAATTATGGAAAAAATTTGCATTTTTTTATTTTATTACTAAAAGCTAAAACAGAAGGGATGTGATAACAATAAATGCAATGACACATACAGGTTTCATACACAATTTTAACAACAAAAAACATATTTATATATGTTTTTTGTTGAGGATTTCTTTTTTGTTTTCGTTTTTTTGAGAATTTTAAGAGGTATTTATTTAGTATAAGACAAATATTTTATTAAAAATAATGGTTATTAGTTAATCTTTTTGAAAACATCTTGCACAAACAAAACATTTTCTCCTGTATAAATCATGATATGTCTTTCTAGTTGACAATGTCTAGAAAATTCTTTGAGATACATCTCAGAAACACAAGAATTTTATCCTGTATGTGTTAAGAGATGCTTTTTTAGATGATCATTAAGAGAAAATACTTTGAAACATATTTCACAAATAAAAGGTTTTTCTCCCGTATGCGTCAAGAGATGTCTTCTTAGACTATTACTCCAAGAAAATCTCTTGCAACATACTTCACAAGCAAAAGGTTTTTCTCCTGTATGCATGAAGAGATGTCTTCTTAAGTCACCATTCTGAGAAAATCCCTCGGAGCATATTTCACAAACAAATGTTTTTTCTCCTGTATGTATCAAGAGATGTCTTCTTAAGTCACTGTTCTGATAAAATCCTTTGGAACATATTTCACAAACAAAAGGTTTTTCTCCTGTATGCGTCAAGAGATGGGTTCTTAGATGATTACTCCGAGAAAATTTCTTGGAACATACTTCACAAGCAAAAGGTTTTTCTCCTGTATGAGTCAAGATATGTTTTCTCAAAGTACTTTTATCAGAAAATCCTTTAAAGCATACATCACAAACAAAAGGTTTTTCGCCTGTATGTGTCAAGAGATGGGTTCTTAAGTCACGATTCTGAGAAAATCTTTTGGAACATATTTCACAAATAAAACGTTTTTCCCCTGTATGCGTCAAGAGATGGGATCTTAGATTATCATTCCGAGAAAATCGCTTGAAACATACTTCACAAACAAATGGTTTTTCTCCTGTGTGAGTCGAAAGATGTCTTTTCACATCACTATTCTTAGAAAATGTTTTAGAACATATTTCACAAAAAAACCTTTTTCTCCTGTAGCGATGGAGGAATGTTTTTCTTTATCGCCATTTCGAGGAACAAAGTGCTGTTGACTAGAGCAAGGGTTTTCTTCTGCAATCGATGACATTTTTCAGGTGAAAAAGTTTTTTTTCGGATGACAACAGAAGCTTCTTCAAAGAATCGGTATTTATCAGATTATTGCCATTGTCATTCAAGGAAATGACTTATTGAACTTCAACAAAAAAATGTCATATAACTTTGAATCTGAAAACATAAAGAGAAATATAATAAATAAGACATTTTTAAACAAACTGCACTCAATTTTAACTCTGAATTAAGTAGCCAATTTTACAATTTTCATTTTCTTAACCGACACAAAACTCAATCATTAAATTATCCCATTATATGCTCTTAGACACATGACTTGACTCTAGTGTAAATATATATGTGTATCTATTATTTGAAATTTTGATCCTGATTCACCTGCATCTTTCTCTGATCTCTATGTGATGGGGACTGTACATACACAATATTATCACTCTAGAGGGTAAAAGGGGGAGGTCTGGAATTTGACATTGTAAGATGTCTCTAGGCGGGATTCTTCTTTTAATATCAATATAATTTTGGATCCAACCAATTTATGATGTATCACACAAAACCTTTTAAAAGTTGTGGACATGAGAATGGAATTTCCAAAACTGTTTTAGAAGTAACATTAACTGAACTGTTCAACAAATTCTTGCAAGATTCACAAAATTTTAAGCATGTTTCATGTATTTAATATGATTTGGAATCGCTAGAAAACCTCATCAGCCAGCAAAATGCACTTGAAAATTGTTTTGACAAAATTTATTCAAGTAAAAAAGAGCTGATTCCAGTTATTTTAGTGTATTTTTTCATAATATTTTTTCTATAGAATTAAGAAATAGACAGAAGGAAGGAAAGTTTAATATGGAATAGAACTTCAAAGTCATTAGAAAAATTACAATATATAGCTAGTTAGTAAAAAAAAAATTTTCAGCATATCTCTATATTCTGTAGTTTTTGAAAACTTCTTAAAAATTCACTTGCCAGTAGTGAGAAAAACGATGCATTTCCCCAACCTTGCGTATATACACTTTTATCAGCAGATTTTATCTATTTTGTCCTATCAGAATTTAGAGGTTTGTATCATTTTCATTGTACTCTTTATTTGTACTATGCATGAAATTTATGCCAGGAATATCTTCTTTTGCGAAATCATAAAGCTGTCAGGGAATGATTATGTGATTCTCAAGGGTCTTTGTAAACTCGCTTTTATAGCAAGATTTTTAACAGTTCCTTCTAGACCATCACGGGAACTTTTCCAATGTGATGTGGTAAAAAAAATGCCTCTCGGCATCAATACCAATGTCAGTTTTGTGCATGAATATGTTTAAGAAGCTCTTTCTATTTTTATATTGGTCAGCACATCCGTCCGAAAAATAAAACAATTTATTAATTTTGTGGTTTTTCGTTAATGCTGCAATAAGATGGGTTTAGAACAAATCAAAGGCCACAGTGTTGTTTTTCAAATATTCTGAAATGAATACATAATTGAGGTTCTCAAAAATGTGGCTATCTGTCTTATAAAATACTATAAAAGAATGAATAGTAGCTTGGGTCCTATGATAGGACTGTACCTCATCATGTATGAAAAAAGCATATTTTTCAGAAAAATCACAAATTTTTAATATTTCATCACTTTTTAAATTAGAATTTCAAGTAATTAAAAACTGAAAAATCTTAATAAAAGGCCATTATTATTTTTTATTTTTTTATTGATGTTTTAAAATTTTATGGTTCTTACAGTTTCGCACCAGTTTCAACTTATAATCTTCCAGGTAAATATCTAAGAGTAAAAATACAGAACTTCTTATTTCCAGGAATAAGGAGCCAGTTACTCGAAATTTTCAATAAACTTGTTTCATTAAAAATTAATAGTTCCAAAACCCATCATTTCTCTATCTGAAAATTTGCCATACTTGTAGCCAAAAAATCAAAGATTAATTTGAAATTTTTTTGAAAAAATTAAATATGGTGTTTTTAAAAAGTTTAAAATTTGAAAAATTGTCAAAAAATTTATTTTACTCAATATAGTTAGTTTTCCATATCATATTAAAGTGTTTAAGAATAGTCATCAGTAGTGCCGTCACAGCTCCAGAAATTGGGTCAAAACAAACCAGAGTTAAGAAAAGATAGAGATGAAATGCGTTGTTTTATCGTGAAGCTAAAAATCCAACCCTGAAACTGATTTAAACAAGTTACAACTCGGCCCAAATACTTGCGGTTCGCTTTTAAAACTTCACAAAATTCAATGAATTCAGCCTTTGAACGATAGGTGATTTCATATTGAAAGTCTTTTCGATGGTATATAGTGCATCTCTAACACACTCTAAACACTCTCGGTTTGTATTGACCCAGTTACCATGGAAATGCGGCGTTGAGTTGTCTGTGACGTCACACTGATGAGTTCTATTGTAGAGGATTTTCTAATTGAGAATTTAATTAAATCTAGCACTGTTAATCATATTTAAAACTCCGTAAAATGAAATAAAAGAAAAGAAAAAAATTAGATTTTTCACATTTTCCATGGATACAAGCTACACACCAAAAATTATAGAAGTCTGAGATGTCAAAGTTCAAAATTTGCATTTTTTTCTGCATACGGAATGACCCATTATCGATAAACCCTCCAACTTTTCTATGTTTAGGCTGAATCAGAAACCGATGCTGCACCCTCAAACAGTTTCATTTCTATCTTCGTCGCTTGAACTACCTACCAAAGACTTAAATACTGAAAGTGCCATTTCATTAATTTGTGAACATTTCCTTTTTTTTTCCAAATCTTTTCTTTTTATCAGTAATCAATGCTTTCCAGAAGTTATTTATGTTAACATTGAAAATCGATTCTAGTCTGTCATCCTTTCGCTGTTCTAGAGAGAGGTTTTATAATGTAGATAAGTAATTTTCAATACATTAATATTGGGATTAGAGATATTTTTTTCAAGTTAAAGCAGAAGAAAACAACAAAAGGACCCTAAATTAGGAAACTGACTCTTTCTTGAGTTACCTATAAAAATTATTTGTTAGTGATAAAATTTTACAAGAATGTTTTTCAGATGTAATGGAATGAATTTAGAAGGTGAGAGTAATAAATTTTAAAACTTTGAAAATAAGGGCTACTCTGCTCAAGAGGTGAATACAAATTAGAAAGCAAGAAGTGCATATATGATCTAACTGTAGACATACCTGTAATAGGAAATTTTCACTTTGAAATGGAACAAGTATTTCAAATACTTTCTCTTGACAAATTTTGTCAAAAGATCGCGAAACATACGCGTTTTTTTACGAGGCCGTTTGATAAAATTTGCGCTTTTTGTCTGTTGTGCTTTGATGAAAATTCGCGTTTTCTTCTGCAACCTTTTGAGGGAAAAAAAGCCTTTTTCTGTAGTTATTTGACAATATTTGCTTTTTATCGGCAATCATTTAACAAAATTTGCGTTTTTTCCACGGCTCTGACAAAACTCGTATCCTTTCGAAGGTTCGTTTACGAAACTCGAAGTTTTACCGATTTTTATTTGCATCATTTCTGTGACTCTTTGATGAAATTCGCAATTTTCCTTGGTACTTTGACAAAACTCACGCTTTTGTCAGCTACATTTTGATGCAATTAATGCTTGCTTCATCGATTCTTTGTTGAAATTACCGTTTCCGATGTGATTCCTAAGCTTTTTCCTGCGATTCTTTAACGAAATACATCTTTTTTCTGCCATTCTTTGATGAAATACGCGTTTTTTTCCCGCAAAAGATTAATGAAAATTTTCGATGACCATCTGTTGAAATTTGCGATACTTTTTATGTCTAAATTTTCTGATTGATGACCTTTTTTTCATCTTCGGAACGGAATATCTTGAATTTTTGGAATATACGGAATAAAATCATCCCTGGTTAGAAAAACAAAATTATTTTTCTTATATTTTCCCGCTCTTTTAGCCAATTTTATTATTTATTTATTTATTTATTTTATTGATGCATGTTTTTTTATCAGAAGGCATCGTGTCATCGACCAGGAATTTGACTATTGCGATCTTGATCTATCTAGATTAGTTTACCGCAATTCAAGCTTTGAGAAAGCACAATCCTAAGTAGCAAATCTTTCCTCCCGCAAAGAGTACGTGCTTCTTGTTCATTTGTTTTTCCGTAAATATTATAAACCAGAGAATATAGCATGAGGAAATGTTATTCATCGTTGTTTATAATTAAAACAAAGCTTAGTGTTTTTTCAGAATAAATTTCACAGAACATCTAATTTAAACATAAGTTTTTTTTTCAGTTCAAAAATATTTTTTTTATTTCCTTAATTTTCTATGTTCGATGAAACTGAGAACTTAACTAAAAACAGTAGTAAAGATTCTCTTGTAATAAATCGCCCAATCCACAAAAAAAATGGACATAAGGATGAAAATTTAAATTTTTTAAATATGATTAAAATTTTACATATTAACAGTTAAGAGTGTACTATTTCATATTTTATCAAAAAAGAATTAAATTTTTGTCATTAACATATTTATTTTAATTAATAAAGTGACGCTATGACTTTGCAATGTAGACTGCGGCAAAAATCTTTACATTTCATAGTCTCGTACAGCTGAACAAACATTCTAAAAATCTCCAAACTTGGATATATGTGATCTGAAAGCTATTATTGAGAGTTTTTTTCTGCAGAGAAGTGTTCACTAATCTTTATTACAAAAGATAAGCATATTTAATTACTCTTAATTATTATGTCACACCCGCAACAAAAAGTTACATTTATATCTCTACAGAAAAATATTTTTGATTTAAAGTTATGAAACTTTATATTCAAAAATAGTTTATTAAGTTACTTTGAATTACAGACACAAAAAAAATTAATTAATATTTTAGTTATAATTATTGAGCGTTGCGGGCGTGACATGTCCCTGTTGCGGGTGTGACATTTAATTAAAATCACACCCGCAACGCCTTTTAAAATTGAATACAAATGTATATTTGAACAAATTATATGTAAATTTATATAAGAATAATATGCTGGAAAACATGTACTTGGCAGCTTTTACTATATCTTTTGATTTAATAGAGTGAATTCCAATTAATAAATAAAAATTTGCATCATCTGAGCATGTGACACTGTGTGCAGTTGATTTATTCAGTTTGGATTGATAAAACTGTTGCTTTATTATAAGAAAATCATTTTATTTGTGATATATGATTAAGAAATAAATTAAAAAAGGTAAAATTTTTATAGAAATTAAAAAAAGAAAATTAGGAAACAATATTTTAGAAATTATCTTTAAATTTGTTAATTTTATTTTGTTTTACATATACATATATGTATATACATATATGTATATACATATATTTGTTATTTGATAGTACCGGGTGTTCCAAAAATAACCGGTGGATTTTAAAATTCAATAACTTGAAAACGGTTACAGCTATTAAAAAAATTTTTGCAGGAGGGTTATGTATGATGTCATAAGTTTCTTCTCCGTGATTTTTGATTTTAGTTCGGAAATCAAACAATAGATGGCGCTGACGGCGATTGGCGCTCAGTCGAAGCCGAAACTGAGCTCACTCAGCATTGATACAAAGGAAGGAGATTAAGGATATGGAGTGCGTCTCATTCGATTTGATTTCAATGGAATGCATTTTTGCCATGGAAGTAATAGATTCTTCGATAGTGGAATGCAGCGTTCAGAAATGGGTATAAATTTCGCAAACAGTATTTGGGTTTGCAAAAAAATTTACATTTATGAAGTTTTTTTTTTTTTTTTTTTTTTTTTTTGCCCGGATAAAATTACTTTCTTATGGCATGATTTAAAGACTATTTTATGCATCGTATTTTAAAACTACACTGTTAAAAATTTGAAACCTTTGCTGCATCATCACACCTCCGCTTTCATAGAAAATGATTACTTCACTGTATTATAGAGCCTTCTCATTGGTCAAAATAGAGATATTCTATAATAACAACTGAGTGACGATGCAGCAAAAGTTTCAAATTTTAACAGTGTTGGTGAAGATACAATGTGTTCAAAAATGACCGGTACATTTGAAAAATCAATAAAAATTAAACGGGCAGCGTTAAAAATACGCCGTTTGTTGCAATATGTTTGGGACAACAGTAAATTTTCAGGCATATAATTTTCAAAATTAGCTAAAATTTTCAACAATAGATGACGCGTCAGGCAATTTGAAAGCTATAATAGAAAACGCAATCAGTGAATTTGCCATTCTGTAAACCCTCTGTCCCTGCCCGCGAAGCCACTCGCGAGTTAAAGCTATTCACTGTAAAAAAAAAAAAAAAAAAAAAAAAAAAAAAAAAAAAAAAAAAAAAAAAATTGACCCATTTGTTGCAGAGTTACTCCACAGCTTTTATAGAATATGTCTTTTATGACCAATGAGAATGCTCCATAACACAATAAAGTTTCCGTTTTCTATAAAAGCGGTGGAATGACGCTGCAGCAAATAGGTCAATTTTTTTTTTTACAGTGAATAGCTTTAGCTCGCGAGTGTCTTCGCGCGCAGGGACACGGGCTTTACAAAATGGCAAACTCACAGATTGCGTTTACTACTATAGCTTTCAAATTGACTGCAGCGCCATCTGCTGTTGAAAAATTTAACTAATTTTGAAAATTATATGCCTGAAAATTTACTGTTGTCTCAAACATATTGCAACAAACGGTGTATCTTTAACGCTGCCCGTTTAATTTTTATTGATTTTTCAAATGTACCGGTCATTTTTGAAACACCATGTGTTTTGCTACAATCTTCCTCTTAAGATCCGAGTTTGAACTCATTCCATATGATTTCAATAGAATGTGTTGTTGTCATGGAAATAACATATTCTTCCATAGAAAAATCCAGTGTTCGGAATTGGGCATGAAAATAACAAGCTGAATTCGAGTTTGAAGGCTATTTTACATTTATGAGTATTTACACTGTAAAAGAATATGACTATTTTGCTGCATCGTCTTTCCACCGCTTTTATAGAAAACGACTACTTCAGGCTATCATGGAGCATTCTCATTGGCCAAAAGAATGATATTCTATAAAAGCGGGGGAGTGACGATGCAGCAAAATAGTCATATTTTTTTTTTACAGTGTATGGGAATTTTATCAAACCATTTAGAAATTTAGTTGAAATTTCCAAAATTTTAGTTTGGAATGAGATTCCAAACTAAGTTATAAAATTCCTAATTTTCCTGTTGGAATTTTTTAAAAAATTAGTTAAAAGATCTAAAATTACTTAGAATATCACAAAAGTTAAAAAATTTTTAACAAACCAAAGAAAAACTCTTTACCTAAATTTAAAATACAATGCATTAAATATTCTTTAAATAATGCCATAAAATGTAATTTAATCCGGGGTAAAAAAAAACTTCATAAATGCTAAATCTCCTGCAAACTCCAATACTGCTTGCGAAATTTATGCCCACTTCTGAACGCTGTATTCCACTATCGAAGAATCTGTTATTTCCATTGCAACAACGCATTCCATTGAAATCTTATCGAAAGAGTTCAGAATCGGGTCTTACACTGTAAAAAATTTGACTCATTTGCTGCAGCGTCACTCCACAGCTTCTATAGAATATGTCTTTTATGACCAATGATAATGCTCCATAATACAATAAAGTAACCGTTTTCTACAAAGGCGATGGAGTGACGCTGCAGCAAATGTGTCAATTTTTTTACGGTGTAAGAGCAAGATTGCAGCAAAATATCTTCACCAACACTGTTAAAATTTGAAACATTTGCTGTATCGTCACTGCATTGCTATCATAGAATATCTCAATTTTGACCAATGAGGATGCTTCATAATACAGTGAAGTAATCCTTTTCTATAAAAGCGGAGGTGTGATGATGCAGCAAAGGTTTCAAATTTTTAACAGTGTAGTTTTAAAATACGATGCATAAAATATTCTTTAAATCATGCCAAAAGAAAGTAATTTTATCTGGGTAAATAAAACTTCATAAATGTAAAATCTCCTGCAAACTTATGTACTGTTTGCGAAATTTATACCCATTTCTGAACGCTATATTCCACTATCGAAGAATCTGTTACTTCCATGGCAAAAATGCATTCCATTGAAATCTAATCGAATAAGACGCACTCCTTATCCTTAATCTCCTTCCTTTGTATCAATGCTGAGTGAGCTCAGTTTCGGCTTCGACTGAGAGCCAAGTGCCATCAGCGCCATCTATTGTTTGATTTCCGAACTAAAATAAAAAATCACGGAGAAAAAACTTATGACATCATACATAACCCTCCTGCAAAAATTTTTTTAATAGATGTCACCGTTTTCAAGTTATTGAATTTTAAAATCTACCGGTTATTTTTGGAACACCCGGTATTTATCTAATATATATATATATATATTTAGTTTTTTAAAATAAGTAAAGCAATATTAAGAGAAGATTTTTTTCTCTTTTAATTCAAATTAAATAAAAATTAGAAGTAAGAATAATAGAAACTGTTAAAATATTTATTAAGTTAGCATAAAATGGATATAGTCAGTTTGAAATTAACCAAAATTTAACATAATTAACTTTATGTAAGATTAGAAATTTCAAGGGATAAATATTAACAATTTGTTAAGCATATTTTTCTGGATTGCAAGTGCTATATTTATTCAGTTTACACATTAATTTATTCTCTTTTGCAGAGAATGAAGAGTACAGAAAAATCACGATATCATTGGAAAAAGATTAAGGAAAACCCTTTTAAATATGAAGGATATCTACCAAGAGAAGGAAAGAGGAAAAGCAAGGAGAGTAAAGAAAAGACTATTTAAAAAAATCATGGTAAAGGATGGCAATCCTTTTGTACTTCATCTCATGATAAAGGAGTTGTCGACGGGGTTGGTGCAGTTGCCAATGAATTGTTAACGTTAGCAATGCTTTGCAACTATAAATTCAGCATCAGATTTTGCCATGTGTGTATAAAAAGTCCTAAAAAATATAAAAGAACTTTGCTGAATGTGAAATTTCAGAAGATATTGTGAAAATGCTTCATGCATGCTGGCACCAAGCACAATTGGAGCTCATCATTCAATGGACACATGTTGTTTCTATTGACATAGGAACAATTAATGAAGAAATTACTTCAAAAAGTCACAAGAAAATTTGTTTGTTAGCATATTTTGTCAAAAATATAATATCCAACGATAAGAGTGCAGTTGAAGATTTTGTAGAAGTTGTTTTGTTCTCCACATTAAAAAAAATAAATAAACGTGAAAACTTTGATGGACAAATAAGACAAATAAATGGGGATGATATAAAATAAGAGTATCTGAAAAAAAAATTAAGAAAATGTGTATATTTGGCTCAGTCAATCAGATGTATTCATACTTTGACAAGGATATAATATCCAACGATGAATGTGCGGTTGGAGATTTTGTAGAGTTGTTTTATTCTCGACATTAAAAAAAGTGAAAACTTTGACGGACAAATAAGACAAATGGATTGTAACGATATAGAATTAGAATTTTTGAAAAAAAAATTAAGAAAACGTGTATATTTGGCCCAGTCAGTCAGGTGTATCCTAGGAAAAAAAAGAGCATTTTTGTAAAAAAAAACTACCACCACCAGAAATTATAAATTCAAGATTGGAAATGGAATTTGTTTGATATTTTGCTCTCTGATATTATAATTGTAATATTTATTAATTCTTTAATCAAAAAAATCTGCCTTGAATATATTTGTGTATGTCATTATTTTATTGGTCATACAAGTCACACCCGCAACGGAAATTTTGAATATTTTCTACAAAAGCAAGAATTGAGTAAGCAATTTAATTTTTTCATAGAATAATTATTTAAGTATTACTGTCTAATATTAAAAAAAATCAGTTCACTCAGTTGTCATAATTCACAGAGTTTTGCATTTTTGCACTGAAAGATGAAAATGAATGTCCATTTTATGTCACGCCCGCAACAGGTGGAAATAATTTTCTTTTTATAAATAAATGATACATCGGACAATTTTCAGGTTTGGATAAATGTATGTGTAAGTGGTCTACATTGAAATTCATACAAATTGAAACCAATGCTCAAAAATATTTTTGCTGGTGACTAATTTAAGTTGTGTAAATGTCACACCCGCAACTTTGGATTGGGCGAAATATTATTCAATTGATCATATTTTTATGCCACAATTGAACTTATTTTGTGTGTGTGTCTGCTTCTTTATTAAGCGGCATAATTATGTGCCGTGTTGAGTGCATTAATAAAACATGTTTTAACTGAAATGATTCTTTAAAAATTAATTGATTTTAATTTACTTACGATTAAATTAATGAAAGCAAGTTAAAACTGAAATTTGATTATAATTAGATTGAACAATAAATTACAAATTATTTAGCTGTATCTTGCAATTCGCTATGTTCGAAGAAATGAGAATTTGTTTTATTTTTTGAAAAAATAAAAACAAAAGGTTTCTTGTAATAAATATAATTCTATTGATCATGTTTTTTATGACACATTTGAATGTAGTTTTATTTGTATTGCTGCTGAAATATTTAATTTTTATTTATTTATTTATTGTGCATGTATGTTTATTTGTTTATTAAGCGGCGTAATTGTGTAGCGTGTAGAGTGCATTAATAAAATATGTTTTCACTGAAATAATTCATTAAAAATTAGTTTTTTTAATTTAATTGCGATTAGAAGTTAATAATAAGTTAAAACCAAAATCAATTTGTTATAATTAATTAGAATGGTAAATAACAAATAATTTAGATATATCCTGCAATTAAATCACTAAGTTAAAATAATTGCAAGTTGCTGTTTGCAATTAAATCAATAATTTTTTTAATGCTTTTAAATCTTTATCATTATTTTAGTTGTTGTAAATAATAATAACAATAATAATAATGGTCTGCCCCCAGTGCACATAATTTAAAATTCTACAGTTTTTTTATTTTAAAATTTCTACCATATTCTTAATATTATTTCGTCCTGGTTGTTTCATTTATTATTTTGAAATAGCAATTTAACATATTTGAATAAATCATCTAAATTTCTCTCTCCAATGAAATTTCCCTTCCCCCCCACACACATATTTTTTGTCATTCTGCACTCACTATTTGTTAAGTTTCAGTGACAATAAAGTAATGGTCAATCGTTTCAGGCAATCCCGAGTTCAGAATTTTCTTTTGCACCCCCCTCCCTTCCAGCACACTATTTTTTTACCATCTAAAATTAAACGTTGTTTTGCAGAAAAGATTAGAGGATAAAATTGTGCTTAAAATGTTCTCTATCCTCTTGCTTACCTATAACAGTTCATAAAGCGTACTGTTTTGCAATGTCCGTTGATTTTTGAATAACAAATAAATAATTTATTATACAAAAAGGTTAAAAAAAATAAAACCAGGGTTAAAGTTTTCTGCACATACTTTCATATTTTTATTTCTTTGGTTTATAATTCTTTATATTTTATAAGAAATTTTCTGTCATATTTATTACTTTGAGGTAACTATAAATAAAGAGCCAGTTATTCTAATTCCCCACCCCCACCCCATCCTAAAAAAGCTTGTTTTTGTTTCATTCCTACCAAATGTTAAATTATCCAAGCTTTTGATTTTTCTATTTGTAAATTTGCTTAAATTGATAATTTTAAATGTTTCAATTTGTGTTGAAGACGATTTCTTCTCACAACAACAGAACATTCACAACATTCAAAATATTCAACACAACATTCAAAATATTCTTTTAATTTAGGTAAGATTTTGATTCTAAAATACGATTGATCGTCTGCCACCATTTCGGATGAAAATCAACACAAAACGACGATTCGCGTTTGACGGAGCAGCTAGCTGAGTTTTCTCGTTTTCGACATCTCGCCAAGGCTAGTGCTCAAAACATGATTCTTTCTGTAAAAGCCCCCAGGACATCTAAAATTCTGGGTCCCATTTTTACAAAAGCGTGTCCCCACTAATAATAATTCATATTTTTCGAAGCAAAAAATGAAATGCAATAGTTATTGTTTTAATAATAATACATAAAACCAATATTATTTTTTTAAACTATGAAGAGAAATTTTCTTTATTTTATTAAAAATTAATGCGCAAGATTCAAACTTAATTATAAAATATTACTTATTTGAATGTAAAAGATAACAAGTATCACTATTGTTCGCATTTCATCTGAAAAGGGGCAAGACGAATTTATTGAAAAAGACTTTTTTAAGAATACTTTTGTTGAATAAAATGTTCTTTTTGTTTAATGCACGGATGCTTTACGTATCCTTTAACAAAATTTGCATTTTTATTTTTATTTATTTTGTTGCAATCTTTTGACGAAATCTGCCGTTTTTCGGGATATTTTGACGAATTTTGCGTTTTTCGCGAATTTTGTCGTTTTTGGCGAAACTTTTGACAGAATTTTACATTTTTGTCGCAGATCTTTTGACAAAATTTACCGTTTTATGACGAATTTTTGAATAAATTTGCCGTTTTTCTTTTACGTGAATCGTTTGACTGAATTTTCCATTTTAGCGCAATTTTGGGACGAAATTTGTCTTTTTTTCACGATTTTTTGAGGAAATCTGCCACTTTTTCGGGATTTTGTCATGAAATTAGCCATTTTTTGTCGAATCTTGCGGAAATTATTCGCTATTTTGCGATTTTTTAACGAAATTTGCCTTTTCTTTCTCGATCTTTTAACGAAATTACGCATCCCGTGGAATGCGTAAGAGCTATTTTTTGCATTCCGTAGACGATTTTTTGCTAATTTACGCGCTATAGCGCATCTGCATCATCGCTCAAGGACTGCGTTTTTTCAAATGTGGGGCAAGAAGGGCACTATTTTTTTGAATGAGTGACAAGAGGGGTGCTAGTTTTTGGATGAGAGGAAGAAGGGTGATATTTTTTAAACTAAAGGGCAGGAGAAGCGGAGCGACCCCCTGAAACCCTCTGGGGAAACTATGCTGAAATTCAAAGAAAAAAAATTAAAAATAACTTTAATTTTCAATTGAAAATTAACTGATGCGTAAAGAAAAAGTTATTGTGTTTTTTCAATTAATAATGCAATCGAAGCTATAATGAATGCTTATAATATAACAAAATGTTAAAATAAGTAATAAACTAAAATATTAAAAATGTAATTATTTTTTAAAATGATTAAAATATTAAAAACAGTCACTCTTTTTTTCCTAAATTATTTAATTAAACTTGCCTCATAAAAGTACATCACTATTTACATCAAAATCATAAAAAAAGGAAGTTTTATTTTGGGTTTAGTCAGGTTTAATAGCCACAAAAGCTTGATTAATACATAAATATATTTCGAAGAAAATTGTAATTACCAGTGATATCAGCATTATCTTAAATTTTTTCATAACTAAATTTGATCTTTTTTCATGAAAAAACAAGAATTCAGTAACATTTTTTTTTAAATTACAAATTAAAACATAAACTAGAATTTATATAAAATTTAAAAAGTCAAATTTTGTCCATACATCTGTACTGAAAATTTCATTGTTTACATCCATAAATTATATGCAGATTTTAAGGTATCTACTGTATTAAACTATACTTCACATTTTATGACAATATATGCAGTAGACGCCATCAAATCTGCATTAGAATTTCAGAGATTTCTGGTTATTGGTTTACATTTTTTAAACAGCAATTTGTGTGTAATTAATGATGCAATTGAAACTATTATGAATGTTTGCAATATAATAAAATAAGTAATAAACTAAAATAATAAAAATCTAGTTTTTTTTAATATTAAAGGTAAAGTTTAAGGTAACAATCAATAATGTATGATTAAATATTCATTATAAAGGTCAGATGTATTTTTCCTGAATTATTCAATGAGAACTTGCTTCATAAAAGTACATTATTAATTCATAACAAAATTATAAAATAAGGAAGTTTTATCCCAGGTTTAGTCAACCTTAATAACCAAAAATCTTGATTAATACATAAATATATTGGGTAAGAAAATTATGATATCAATAATATCAGCAATATCTTGAATTTTTTCAGAAATAAATTTATGCTTCCTCCAAGAAAAAACGTGAATTTAGTATAGTCATAATAATAAAAATTATAAATTAAAACATGTATAAAATTGATATAAAACTAAAAAAGTCAAATTTTGTCCCTATATCTGAATTGAATATTTCATTGTTTACATCCGTAAATTGTGTGCAGATTTGTGTCTACTGTATGTTGCTAAGGTTTTTAGGCTCAAATTTTATATATCTGGTACCAATTTGAAGCTATTTGTACAAAGAATGCATATTTTACATAAAAAGAATAATATCATTTCTTTACATTTTATTATGTGCAAAGTGAAAATTTCACCCCAAAAAAGGGCAGATTGTAAAGGCTCATAAAAAAAATGAATCATCATAAATTTTTCTGAAACTTGGTAAAAACATTGCTCCATCTGTGTGCTTTAAATTAAAAAAAATTTGGAAAGGTAAAATTTGTTGTTTTAAAATAAATGGTTTTTTACACATAAGGTGCCAAACCAAATAATTATCATTTTAGAATCTGTAAGCATTCCTGATTAAAAAAATAATGGTTAAAATAAAATTTTCTAACATCTAAATTAATGTAAAAGTATATTCAAAGCCTCATTTGTACTAATTTTGTAGGAATCTGTCCCCCAGCCCCTCCCCCCCCAAAAATTTGACAATTGAAAAAATTGTACACTGAAAAAGATAAGAAAATAATTAAGGAATATAATGTATAATTATAAAATACCTATAAATGCAATGCATACATATGGTGATTTACTTCACATTTAGGGGCGAGTGGGGTGGAATGGAACTGTAGGTTTTCCTCTTTATGTATCATTCTAGATATTTCATCAATCACATATTAGATGAAGTAATGGTACTGCAATCTTCAGTTGAAAAAAGTAGCTAATTTACATGAGCTTACAATTATATAAAGAAAAAGATTATTTCAAGTCTTCAGTGTCCATTTAAAGATGGTATATTAAATGCATTTGATCTCTATAATTTTGCAAAAGAATCTGTTAAAAGAATTGAAAGTTTTTTTGTAACAAAATCTGAAATTGAAACCGCAAACAGTCAATTAGCAGATAGGTATGCAAAAGCAGATACAATCATAGAAACAAGACTGAATCACTGCTTTGTACCAATCAATGATTGCCAAATGCTGGTTTCCAGGGTTTCAGACAGTTCATCAACAAAATTTAATGCTTGCTTGATATCAATGAAATTGTCAGACCATTGATAGTTAAAAGTGAACAATATGTTGCATGTGTATATGGGATAAATTGGTGGATTGGGAAAATTTTAAATTACTGTGAAGAATTCACCGACTATAAAATTATGTTCATGTATCCTCATGGCGCTAATTCTTCATGGCCAAAATCCTCAGATGTTTGTTGGATTCTGTATGAACAAATAATAAAAGAAGTGTCTATTCCTGTAACTGCTACAGGAAGAACATATACTGTTGCACCAGAAGAAACTTGAACAATTCAAGCATTATTTTTAAACTTTAAAATTGATTAAATTCTTTTTAGCTTAAATCTGAAGAAAAAAACTATCTATACTAATAAAAGAACAAAACGCTCTGTCTGTCTGTGTGTCTGCGATGGCTAGCAAAATCTACAGCACGTACAAAGCTCAAATTTTTTTTGAGAGTAGCCCAATATCTCTCCTGATGCACCTGAGCTTCAGAATTTCAAAATTCCAATCATTAACTGAGTAATTAATTAAAATAAAGAGGTCACTCTCATAAAAAATCATTTTTCCCCAATTTCTTTCTCTTTCGTTTGTTTACGGTTGGTTGGTTGTGAAAAAATTTTCGCAGAAATAATAAGAAAGCTGAGACAGAATTAAAGAAACCCATGGAGGAATAAGATAAGTAGAGGTGAAGTAAGCCTCAAAAAAGGTTTGCGATATGAAACCATTTATCGCTCAAATTTAATGTGGCAAACAAAAGGACGTGGAAGGGATTTTGTATTTTAAGACGAATTGAAAGAAATGAATTACAATTGAAGCATATTTCAAGAGGTAAAGCAAATTTTTAAACTGGTCATTGTTCTATTATTATTTATTAGAATAAATATTCGCTTTTAAAATGAAGGAAATTGGAAAATTAGCAATAATTAAATATCAAATTAAAATTAAATAAGATATTAAAAACTTTGATACGAACTAAAAATTGTATAACTAAAAGTTTCCTTCATTAATGTAATTTTAAATACTTTATAACGTAGATGAAAAATGTTTGTGACTTAATAATTGCATGTAAATAAATATTTAAAATATAATGACGAAAACATTCTTTTAAAATCATGTATGAAAACTTAAGTAATAAATATTAATCTAAAATATAAATTTCTGACTGCAGACGATTTTAATGTACTAACAAAATAATGTTATATTTTCAAGCAAAAAGTTAAAATAATTTTCTATATTGATATTTAAAACACATATGATAAAATAATTAATAAATTTTTACCGGTGAAGCGATAAATTAGTTCTTTTTTAAAAAACGAGAGAAAAAAATACGGGTTTAAACCTGTTTCAATTGATAGGCGTGTCAAAGCATGTGCTTTTGTTGGTACTTAATTGACTTAATGTAGGGTTACATTTTAAGCATCATCTCCAGAGATAATACTTCCACTCTATTAATTTTTTTTTACTCTATAAAAGAAACCAATTTGAGATTTCGACATTTCAAAAGTTACTGTTTTTTTCCCAAAGACCTTTAAAATTCATAGACTGGCAAAATGTCAGTTTAACTTAGGATTTTTTAACATAGCTGTTACGTCAGACCGTGTGTACTTCGTACATTAGAATGCATTTGTGGTTGGCTATGTTGCAGTTAATATATTTATATGTATATATGAGGCTTCTTTAGCAGTTTTTCTTAAATCATTGATTAAATTTGAATGCATTTATTTAAGTTAAAAATTTATTAAGACTTTAATTTGTTTTTAAAACAAAAATGAAATGGCTCTTTGACGTACAATTGTTCGAATCGGCAGACGATTCATACACAGTAATAAATTATCAAATAGCAAAATAAATTATATATCAAAAATAGTCACTAAAAGAATAGTAGCAAAACATAATGTTTAGGCGTATTAACACATAACCCAATCCCAACCAGAAAAAAACAGACCATACTCCGATCCAAGCAAGACAAAAATTCCATGAGCATAAACCCGAGCCGAACCTAAAAATTCCATTTGAAAAAAAACCTATGGATTTGTAATCTGACCCCACAAAATGAATCCCACAAAAATATTCAAATGAAGCATACCCCAATCCGATCAAGGAAAAATAATGTTCGTGTGTATGCAACCCGAACCGAACTTAAAATTTTTCTCTGAAAAAACCCGAAAAATGACCAGAACGAAACCTGAAATCGATAAAAATATTCCAAAGAACTATAACCCGATAAGAGCAAGACAAAATAATTTCCGTGAACATAAACCTGACTCGAACCTAAAAAATTCCATTTGAATAAAAAAACCTGAAATTTTATGAAAACTACATCTGAATCCGATCAAAATATTCGAAAGAACCATAACCGGATTCGAATAAGAGAAAATATTTTCCGTGGACATGAAACCGATCTGAACCTAAAATTCCATTTGAAAAAAAAAATACCTGAAATTTGAATCGAACCAAATATGAACCTGACAAAAACATTCCACAGAACCATACCTGGATCTGAACAAGACAAAAAAATTTCCATGAACATGAACCCAATCCGAACCTAAAAAAATGAACTAAATCTGAATCTGAAAAAAATATTCCAGAGAAGCATATCCTTATTCGAACAATGCAGAATAATTTCCGTTGATGGCAACCCAACCTGAACCTAAAAATTCCATTAAAAAATCAGAAATCTGAATTGAACGACATCTGAACCCGAAAAAAATATTCCAAAGATCCAAAACCGGATCCGAGCAAGACAAAATAATTTCCCTAGTCATGAATCCGACCAGAACCTTAAAAATCAATTTTAAAAAATACCTGAAATCTGTATCGAACCAAATCTGAATCCGACGAAAATATTCCAAATAACTATAACCAGATACATACAAGACAATATAATTTACATGGACATAAACCCAATCCAAACCAAAAAATTTGTAAAAAAAAAAAAAAAAATCTGGAAATTTGAACCTAACAAGAATATTTCAGTCAAGAATACCTCATTGGAACTAGGTAAAATAATTTCCATATTAGTACACCCCAACCCGAACTTAAAAATCCCATTTGAAGGAAAAAAAAACCCACGAAATCTGAATTGAACCGAATCTAAACTGAACAAAAATATTCCAAACAACCATAACCGTATCCGAAGAAGGCAAAATAATTTCCATGAACATGAATCCAATCCGAACCTAAAATTCGGATGTTCTACAAAACATAATGCGCTCCGTAGCGGTGGAAAGTGAAACTAAGTACTTAGCGCGAGATGGTTAAGATATTTCGTTTATAGTTAGTGTTAAATTAGAACTTGGTTACGGTTAGGTAACAGTTAGGTTGCAATTACATTCTGGTGACCCCTTTGTTATATTTATTTTCCGGTTAGGTTACAGTTAGGTCATGGTTAAATTACAGTTAGGTTAAAGTTAAGTTGCGGTTAGGTTGTGGTTAGATTATGGGTAGGTTATGATTAGGTGACGGCCAGATTACATTTATGGTATATTTTAGTTACAGTTAGGTTACTGTTAAGATACAGCCAGGTTACAGACAAGTTATGATTCTGATACAATTAGGTTACGGTTAGGATTTTGTTCACAGAATGAACATTACGCATGTTTGATAAAAAATATACACCTATTTTTGTAAAATGGCTCTGAAATTATAATACTATATACTAACCTTTTAGCTAATCATCGAGAATCGATTTCATTCACGGTATAGTCGGATTTAAGAGTGATATAATTAGTTTGAAATTCAAAATATTTCACTTGGAATATCTATGTGAAAAAAGTATTTAGTTAAGTCACTTAACAGTAATGTTAAGGATAAATATCAACACTTTAGCACGAAAATCATGCAATTTTTGGACACATATTCCCTCCTGCGTTTCCCATTGCAGTCATTTTGAGTATTTTTGCAGCTAAATATTGGTTTTTTGACACAGTTTTTGACACAGTGTTTAATATAATGTACACTGTAAAAAAATTGACCCTTTTGCTGCATTGTCACTCCCCCGCTTTTATAGAATATATCTCTTTTGACCTATGAGAATGCTCCATAATAGGCTGAAGTAATCATTTTCTATAAAAGCGGTGGAGTGATGATGCAGCAAAAGGGTCAAATTTTTAACAGTGTATTTACACATATTTCGAGTTAAAGATAAAATCATAAAAATTTCAAGTTCGTTTAACATTATTATTACGGACCCGGGTCAGCTAGTTATATTATAAAGTTATATGCATGTAAGTAAATAGTTTCTTCTTATTTTGTCTAGATTTGTTCCATGTGTAAGTTTAAACTTTGGCTTATTTCTCATCATATTCAATGTTTTGCCCTGGATTTGTAGTATATTATTGTTATTAATTATTTATTTTTTTTGTCTCATCGTATCTAGATTTTTGTTCATATAAATTTTAACTCAGTGTGAAAAAAAAATAACAAATGTCAACTCAATTAACTCATTTATATATATTTATTTTATTTAAATTACACAATTGAATAATTCAACTCTGTAATTTACAGTTAGTATTTCTTCAACATTTCTGGAGAAAATATTATGTGCCTTTTTTTTCATTTATTCCATAGTAAGGTATTTAAAATATTTATGTAATATGTTTTAAGAATTATATTATCATATTTTGAATGAAATAAAATAAAAAGTACTGTAAAAATTTTATGTAAATCAGCTACTTTTTTAAACTGAAGATTGGGGTACCATTACTTCACCTAATATGTGATTGATGAAATATTTAGAATGAAACATAAAGAGAAAAACCTACTGTCCCATTCCACCCAACTCGCCCCTATATGTGAAGTAAATTATCATATATATATGCATTGCATTTATAGTTATTTTATAATTATACATTATATTCCTTAATTATTTTCTTATCTTTTTCAGTGAACAATTTTTTCAATTGTCTAATTTTTTTTTTGGGGGGGGGGGCTGGGGGGCAGATTCCTACAAAATTAGTACAAATGAGGTTTTGAATATACTTTTACATTAATTTAGATGTTAGAAAATTTTATTTTAAGCATTATTTTTTGAATCAGGAATACTTACAGATTCTAAAATGATCATTATTTGGTTAATGACACATTATGTGTAAAAAACCATTTATTTTAAAACAACAAATTTTACCTTTCCAATTTTTATTTTATTTAAAGCACACAGATGGAGCAATGTTTTTACCAAGTTTCAGAAAAATTCATGATGATTTAACTTTTTTATGAGCCATTACAATCTGTCCTTTTTTGGGGTGAAATTTTCACTTTGCACACAATAAAAAGTAAAGAAATAAAAATTTATTACTGTTTTGATGTGCAATATGCATTCTTTGTACAAATAGCTTCAAATTTGAGCCATTAGTTGTCAAGTTATGGCCATATTTAGACACTGATACCATTCCAAAATGGCCGCCATTTCGAAAAAATGGTCAGTTTTCAAATGGCTATATCTCAGCCAATATTGGGAAAATTACTTTTAAATTTCAGATTTGAGGGTTTCACTACTGTGTCTGTCTATGATAAAAAATTTTAAAAAATCTGTGACTATGATGCAACACCCATTCGTTGAATTTATGTGGAATGACCCTTATGTGCTAAAAGTGTTTACTTTTTACATGAGTTTTAATACTAATAATATTTGACAAGCTATTCTAGGTTATAAGTAATTTTTAACAGTTTTTTTGAGTTTGACCTGTGATGACAGATAAATTTTCTAGAAACCAAATTTCTTGGGAGGGTATACGCTGTGCTTCAGCCCTCACTTCAAATGGTGCTCCTGCCAGGGCCATAGCTAAGGAGTATTATGAGTGGCTCAGCTACCCCCCCTGAGCCTCTTTTAAAAAAGATTCCAAGGACACTGAATAGATTTATGTTCCGAAACTGCAAATGAAATTCTGTTCAAAAATTTAATTGAGTTTTCAGGCACTTTTCACAGTTTTGAAATACTAAAATTCAAAATACTAAATTGTAACTTAAATAAGTGTATTCAACATTCGCTCATCCCATTTGCACATAGGAAACTAACATGGTATTTAAAATTGCACTTGTTATAAACACATAACCATGAAATTAAACAATTAATTAAAAAGGGTTTAATTAAAAATAATTAAAAGTCCAGTTTTAATAGTGTACGTTACTTACTTATTTAATAGTTGATGTTTGATTAGCAAAACATTCCATTTACGTGTATGCCGGATATTTTAAATGACTATACCATGTCAACAAAAATTAAAATTGGAACACCTGAGACATTACAATTTAGAATCATGATACGCTCAAATAACAAATGCTAGAATTTTCCATAGAAGAATAACTAAAGAAACATATCTTACCATCAATTTAGTTTAATAATGAAGATAGGGTCAGTAAATTGATTAAAAAAAAAAAAAAATCAGCGTATACCCATTTCGACCATTTTATCACAGACGCCAATACAAAGAATGAATCAGTAAAAAGGAGTACTTCATGAATTATGAATCAATCAATAAATCTCCTGCAATGAAAATATTATGTTTAATTAATTTTTAACAAAAGAAAAACATATTTATTTATAAAAAAATTAAAACATAGCATTTGTCATAATTTGCGAATCTAGCTCTCAAATATATGCTCTAACTTAAACTTAATACATACAAATTTCACGTATTAAAAAAATTTATGAATCGTTTTCAATGAGTCATGATGAAATTCACGATTCATACTATAGTGGCGTCTTGTCTCTTTCGTTGTTGGTAATATCAGGTAACTTTTAATAAGTACATAAATTTATTTTACCAAACCTCTTTCCTAAAATTAATTTACTTTAAGACAAGATAGTTTCTTTAGATACTGTTTAACTGAAAACTCTGCAATTTGCTATTTGATAATGACTGCATGAAATTTCATATGCTGCAACTTTCATTTTTGTTTTTTTTCGTTGAGTTGTTTAAAGCATTATTAAAATACTTTATTTTAGCAGATAATTTGTTTTATTATTATTATTCATTCATGTAAACACTAATTCAAAACACTATTTAAAAACAGCATTTTAGTTTAAAGAAAATTTCTTTAAGTTTAATTTTAAAGCATTGTATTACTTATAAACTGAATTTGATTGTATTCTATTGAAATTAAATATTTTAAAAATAATTGATAGCATAAGGAAGTGTCTCTAAAAAGTTTATTGAAATTTACATAAAAGAACGCATACACCTAAGAAACTACGGCTGAGTCCTAGTATAAATAAGACTCTTGTCAAGGCGATAAATGAGATTTTGTTGTTACCAGTTTAAAACTTTTTCCTCACCTATTGTGTTTTCATCTGAAATTATGATTAATTCGATCAGATTTGTTGTTTATCGTCTTTTGGATAATTGGATTTTTTTTAATGTGTTGTGAGTTTTATGTTTACTTGTGTATTTTGTGAGGTGATGATTTGATGTACAATAGTTATGAAGAGTTTTGGTTTGGTTTCGTCAGTTAAAATGGGTGTTGTTGATTTTTTTAAAATATAATTTTTTTTTTCTCTTTGGTGAATAAGTACATTTAGGGGTAAGTTTAACTTTTGTCAGGCAGAGTGAGCAGTTCTATTTTCTGGGATCATTTATTTTTGGGTCAGGATAAAATGGATCATTGGGAACTAATGCTGAGTTTTGAAGGCTATAAGTAATCAATTATGTGCTATAATAAATCAGCCTATATTTTTTTATATCATAAATAAATAAAATATAAGAGTTGTTCCACTGTGTACTTAGATCCTCTACACTCTATCTCCCCTTATGTTGTGTATTATAACGTTATAGCCCTAATTAGATCTGTTACGTTATATAGTTTTCCAAAATTAAGGATTAATTTAATCACCATAATTTGCATCATGCTTGGTGCAATTACACTTGACCTGGCTCGGATAATATGGAAGTATTCTGTTATTTTTGTAAAAGATACTTTAGAGATTTTCTAAAAATACAAAGTATATGAGAGTAAAAGTTTCCCCCTAAATCTTTCAAATTTCTTTTTAATTTTAAAATATAAGAAAATTACGTTCACAATTATGAAATTAAAAATTTTATTAATTCAAAAAGGTTTCTAAAATAATAACTCAAAGCATAGTTTTTATAATGTACTTAACTCATAGTGTATGTCTAGTTATTTATCAGATAATTGCTATTTGACTAGAAAAACATGCAGCTTACCTGTGTGCAGATTATTTTAAATGATTATAAATGCTAGTGAAAATGGAAATTGCTACACATAAAATTTTGTACCTTCATACGATAAAATATCATGGTCCAGAATTTTCAGTAGAAGAATAACTCAAGAAACATATCTTAACCATTAGTTTACTTTAGTAAAGAAGATAGGTTCAGTAAATTTATTAAAAATATTAGCTAATGTTACTATCAGAGAACATTTACCGTATTTTCCGGGAATAACGCCGCGGCGTTAAACTAGATTTTTTTGTTTTGTAAACAAAAGTGCGGCCAGTAACTAGGTGCGGCTTGTAAATAGGACTAATTAATTTAAAATTTTTGAAAACAGATCGGCAAATCTAAACTTTCGTTGCTTTCGCTGTAATTATACACCTGCACGTGGAATTACATTTTTAAGGTTAAAGAATCTGATGCTTAAAATTGATTTTAATTTACTGATATATCGTAAAATACCGAGAAAGCGCCTCCCTTCCAAAAAATCGCCAATTTCGCCAAACAATCATGAAAAATAACCGCAAATTTCTTTAAAGGATCGCGAAAAAATCATGAATTTCGCTGAAGTATCGCCAAAAAACCCACATTTCGACAAAAAACGCGAATTACGTCAAAAAATCTCTAAAAAAGTACAAATTATGTCAAAAGAACGTTTGAGAAACGAATGAATCATGATGAAATGAATAAATGATGAATCTTTAGAAATGTGCGTTTTTTCGAGATTTTTTAATTGATTTCATGCTTTTTTGGGGTTTTTTGACAATTTTCTTCTTTTTTCTGCGTTTTTTGACAGAATTTACGTTTAAAAAAAACGCAAATTTTTTCAAGTATCAAAATTCATGATTCATCCAAGGATTCACGATTCATTCAATTATCTTGATTCATCCCTACAAATTTTGTGAAATGATCGCGGAAAAACCCGTGTAAGCGCCTCCCTCTAATTATTTTACGATTTTTCGTCACGTATGGGGGGGGGATTAACGGTATTTTACGGTAAGTTTTATCTTAAATATGTCTTCAGATGTGAGTTGTAAGCGCCGCAGTTACCCTTCAGAATTTAAGCTGAATGTTATCAATTTAGCAAAAGTTAACGGGAATCGTGGCGCAGCTAATGGACGAGGTTCCGGTTTCATTGATATAACTGTACAACAAAAAAAGATAATTTATTTATTTAAGATCAAAATGATTTACTTTATATCAGTTAATAATTTTATTTCATTGCTCTAATAATGAATGTGGGAATATACCCGGCGCGGCGTTATACCCGGTGCGGCCTTATACCCGGTGCGGCGTTAAACTAGTTTTTTTATTTTTAACCAAGTGCGGCCTTATACTCGGTGCGGCGTTATTCCCGGAAAATACGGTATTTTGTTACAGATGCTAGTACAAAGAATGATTCACAGAAAAATAATTCATTCAATTGTATCAATCATTAAATCACCTGTAATAGAAGTGTTCAACTAAATTTGTAATTATTAAAACAAAATAATTATTTAAAAAAAAAGAAAGAGACAGTGTTTGTCAAAATATGCTCCTGGGTTTAAAAAATTGTATGCAATTTAAGTATGGAATAACTCAGGAAAATTTAATTTAGTTTCTTGTGTAAAGCTCATTTGTTTTTAATGACTATCTGGTAATCAATATTACAATTAGGAATTAAAAACTAGTCATATCGCCATTGTAGCAGTTTAATAAATAATTTAGACATTTTATTGAATCATTATTCGATACATGACTCATTCTTTCACTGGCGTCTTTTTTATTACTTTGTAATATCAGGTAACTTTTAATACATAAATTTATTTTAGCTTTTTGACAGCAGATCATCTGCTCTTCTCAACTACAGCTGTTTGTGAGATAAACATTAGACTCTCTTTATCATCATGATAACCTCTGCTTAAATCGTTTCTTGTTCGATGGAAGTTAATGTGGACATCACACAAATACAGGTATTCTAAAACCAATCACCTTTGAGGGATACATAAATTTTTAACCAACCTCTTTAAAATAAATTAATGTTAAGACAGGATAGCTTATTTCGTTAATTCTCAACTAAAAACTCTGCAATTTGCTATCTGATAATGACCACATAAAATTTCATGCATTGCAACTTTCATTTCTCCTTATTATTAACTTATTTAAAGCAATATTAAAATGCTTTACTTATAGCAGATGATTTATTTTTTATTACTTTATTTCAAATTTCAGTTTAAAAACAGTAAGAAATTTGTAAGATTTTCGTTAAAAACGTTTAATTTTTAAACACTGTGTTGTTCATAAACTGAATTTTATTCCATTCTGTTCAACTGAAAGTAAATATTTTTTAAATAATAGATTGCATAATGAAGTATCTCTATAAAATTTATCGAAATTTAAATAAAATAACACATACACTTAAAAAAGTATGATTGAATCCTGAACAAGCAAGACATTTGGCATTATTAAGCTTGATAAGACAATAAAGAAATTTTTATTATAATTAGTTTGTTTCTTAGATCCTTTTCATATTCAATGGGTCTTCATCTGAAATTATAATTTGTTTGAGAGGATTGATATGTTTATTGTCTTATGGGTTGTTGGATTTTTTAAAATGTGTTTATGTCATGAGTTTTGTGTTTAGTTGTATATTTTGTGAAGTGATGCTTTGACATACAATGGATATCGAAAATTTTTGTGTGGTTTTGTCAATGAAAATGGATATTAATGAAATTTTCTTTTCTGGATTTTACATATACAGTATAACATCTTTAATCTGACATCTACAATCCTGAAACTTCTGTAATCCAAACATTTTCAGTATGTTTATTCTTTTTTGTTTTGAACTAGAGATAATAGATAGCGCTATAGCTCATATATAAATGAATTTCAGAAAATGAAAAGATTGCATAATAACACTTTTTTTTTTTTTCAATTTTAAAACTGTAAGAACTTTCTAAATTACATGTGCAATAAATATAGGTGTCTTTTTAGACATTAAGTTCTAAAAATTCATGGTTAATAGTAATTTAATTTATTTTTCTTTTTCCAAAGATAATAAGATGTCTCAAAAATATCACAAAATCAGATATTTTTTATTGTTATTTCTTTTAGGTATTTAACTTGTGACGTACTTTGACATTTATAGTTGCTTAATATTTAATTTTTTATATTACTAGCATTATATATCACAGTCTTAAATACGTTAATGTAATTATAATTGTAAGTCTTAAATTTTTGACTTTTTTTTTTTTTTTGGTTTTAGAATTTAGTTTTGCAATATTTTTCATGACAAGTCTCTTCTTGAGATGTGCATTATTTATTAAGTATTCATACATCAGAAATCACAATTTTTAAAAAAATCCTACACATGTTGCTTTTAAAATTTACTACAGATGGCAACACTGCATAAAATATACATATTTAAAAAAAAAAACAAAAAACATCCGTTTTTGAGCATTTTGAATTGATTTTTCTCAATGTTTTCAATTATCCAGTTCCTTATTTTTTGTATTGCATTATTAATAAAAGATATTAGTATTATCATTAATCTTCTTGTGTTTTAGCGACAAAACTTTTGTAATTTTGGAATTTTCTATAGTTTGGACTCCCAGTAATCATGACGATTCCAGATTAAAGAAGTTATGCTGTAATTGTTTCTAATTTTCAGCCGCAAAATATAAAATATTCTGTTTGCGATTAAAATATCCTATAGTAAGTTTATCTCTAAATCAAAGTTTTTTATGCCATTTTTTTAAAGAAAAAAAAAGATCAGATTTTTCCCTCTGCTTGATTAAATTGTAATATATTTTCATGCTCTTAAATATTACTGCATGCATAAATTTTGTAAATGTCCATTTCCTTTCACTGTGCCTAAATGTTTTGTATTTATTCCATTTATTCCAATTCGGTTGTCTACAAAAACATCCAATAGATGAAAATGACGTATACCAAATTTCTGTGATGTAAGCAAATAAATACAGTGCTTTTTATCAGTTTTTTAAACATAATTTTTTAACTATTTGGAACTAATTTTTCATAGTAGGTGCATGTAGCAGGTCACCTTCATAGGTACCCTCTTGTGCAAACAGAATCAAAATCCGACAAGTAATTTTTTAGATTTGTTTGACTTTTAATATTGTTTCATAGCTGTTTATGACCATAAAGTAATACTGTGCTGCATATCAGCCTTGGCTTCACTCAGCAATAATTTTTTATTTATATCTTGTATCCATCGAATATATGAAAAATCTGATTTTTTAATTTTTTTTCTTCTTGGTGTTTTTTTTTTTTCCTAACAGAATTTTAAATATGGCCAAATTTAATGAAATTCTCAATTTTAAAATCCTCTACAATTCTTTAGCAAATTCTGCCAGAGAGTTGAGTTATATGCTATTTGAAAACTCCTTTTTATGGGTTATAATAAAATGTGCGCAACACTAACTCGTTTGAATAAAATATTTTTTATGACAAATTTTTAAAATTTTTGAATTTAATGTTTCATAAATACAATTTATAATTTTTTTTTTTCCAAAATAAAATTATTAATCTTTGACTTTTTGTCTAGAAATATGCATAGTTTCAAGATGGAGAAAATATGAGATTTTGAGCTACTACTTTTTTTAATGAAAAACATTAATTGACAATTTTCAGGTAACTGGTTCCTTATACTTGGAAATAAGGAGTTGTATATTTCTACTCTTAGGCAATTACAAAGATTATAAGTTGAAACTGGTGCAAAAGAATAAGAACTATCAAATCTTAAGGGTGTTCTTAAATCATAAAGGGCCACTTTGTGACTCATGCATTAATTTATTTCTGTTCGGAAATGCATGAAAATAGCAGGTATTGTTATTCAGAAACTGTCTAATTGCACTCAATTTTCTGTTTTTTAAAAAACACAATAGATTATTCATAACAAGCTTTCAAAGTGGACGTTTCTGAGAACATTTCCCGACGAAAGCAGAAAAACCGGTCGAAAAGAGGGAGAAAAATGGGTGATCATGTGATCGAAATAGCTTAGAACTGGATAGGCAATTTAACTATCATAAAATAGAAAATTATGTTCGATTCTAAATCTTCCCCACAGTCAAGCATTCCAATTTTATATCTTTCCTTTAAAAATTGAATTTGTATATGTGTCAAATCGTTTTGCGCTTGTTGAGTGGAGCAGTTGATAGCACCCTTAAAACATCATTAAAAAATTTTAAAACCAGATTTTTAAAAAAAATCATGTTTTATTAAGATTTTTCAGTTTTTATTTACTCGAAATTCTAATTTAAAAAGAAGAGAAAGATTGATTACTTGCGATTTTTCTGAAAATTATGCTTTTGTCATACAAGATGAGGTACAATCCTATCATTGGACCTACGCTACTATTCATCCTCTTTTAGCATATTATAAGTCAGATAGCAACATTCTTGAGCATCTCAATTATGTACTCATTTCAGAATTTTTGAAGCACAACACTTTGGCCTTTAATTTTTTCCAAACCCATCTTATTGCAGCAATTAACCTCAAAATCAATATTTTTTTTTTGAATGGATGTGCTACTCAAAATAAAAAGAACTTCTGGAAAAAATGCCTGCACCAAACTGACTTTGGTATTGATGCCGAGTGGTATTTTTTTGCCACATCACATCAGAAAAGTTCTTGTGGTGGTCTAGGAGGAACTGCCAAAAGACTTGCTTTTAAAGCTAGATTACAAAGGCATTACAGGAACACATAATCAGTCCCTGACAGTTTTTTGATTTGGCAAATATATTTCTGATATAAATTTCATGCATTAAAAAAATGAAGAGTACAGTGTAAATTTTACAAAACACTTTATTCTGATTGGACAAAATGGATACAACCTGCTGTTAAAAGTGTATATACCAAAGGTTAGGGAAATGCATTATTTTACTTGCCACTTGTGAGTCATTTTTAGGTAATCTTCAAAAACTGCAGAATATAGCAATATGCTGAAAACTTTTTTACTGGCTAGCTACATATTTTAACTTTCTAAATGACTTTGATGTAAGTTCTGTTCTATATTATACTTTCTTCCCTCGTATCTATTTCTTACTTTTATAGAAACAATGTTATGAAAATGCATTGAAGTTACAGGAATCGACTATTTTTGTAGTTCCATAAAATTTATACAAACAATTTTTAACTGTATGTTTCATTTTTCTGGCTGGCAATGTTTTCTAGCAATTCCAAATGGTAATAAATACAGGCATTCACGTTCAAAAATTTCTGAGTTTTTCAAGAATATGTTCAATAGTTCAGTAGTAGTTGTTACTTCAAAAACACTTTTGAAAGTTTCATTCTAAATCCCACAATTTTTAAGAGTTTTTGCGTGTCACATCACAAAATTGATTAGATCAAAAATGATATTGATATCAAGAGAAGAAGCCCAACCTCCCCCGGGAGATATATGACAATGTTAAGTGCCAGCCCCTTCTCCCCCCCACCTTAAAGTGAAAACATTGTGTATGTACAGCCCCCTACCTCATAAACTTTGGATAAAGAAGTAGATGGTTTAGGACAGACAGACAGATAAACAAAAAAAAGGAAACAATCAGACAGAGAAAATGACAAACAGACAGTCAGGCAGACAGAGAGACAGACAAACAAACCAATAATGTTGCGTATATACATTCCCCTATTTCATAAGCTTTGGAGAAAGATGTAGGTGGAAGAGAATCTATATTTTAACTTATAGACACACATGTGTATCTACACTCAAGTCACATCAGATGTCTAAAACTACACAATGGGAAATTTTAATGAATGAATTTTAGGCTGTTTAAGGAAATGAAGCTTGTAAAATTGGCTACTTAATTCAGGGTTAAAATTTAGTACAGTTTATATAAAAATGTCTTGTTTATTTCTTTTTTCTCTAGTTTCAGATTCAAAGGTATATAAAACTTTCTCGCTGAAGTCCAATAAGTCATTCCCAAGGATGAAAAGGGCAACAATCCGATAAATACTGATTCTTTGAAGAAGTGTTTCTGTTATCATCCGAAAGAAAACTTTTTCACACGCAATGATAGTCATCGATTGCAGAACAAAATTCTTGCTCTAGTCAACAGCTCTAGCCAACAGCTCTTCGTTCCTAAAAATGGGGATAAGGAAAAACATTTCTCCACTGATACAGGAGAAAATTTTTTTATTTGTGAGGTATGCTCCAAAATATTTTCTAGGAATAGTAGTCTAAAAAGACATCTAAAAGACATTCACATGGAAAAAAAGACATTTGTGAAATATGTTCGAAGGGAATTCGTGACAACTGTACTTTGAACTGTACGTGTGAATCTCTTGTCACATACTGGAGAAAAACCTTTTATTTGTGAAATATGTTCCAAAGGATTTTCTCTTAACCCTGCTGTTCTGTTCGGGTCTATTTGACCCGAAAATTTTTTTGTTCACTTATAAAAAAAATTAGCGCAGAGATATTTCCATGAAACTTTTTGACTTTGTTCATTAGTAATGTAACTATATATTCCTTGAAGTATTTACGTTTATTTATATTTCCAAGAGATATTTTTTAACTTAGTCCTAATGTACTGTTCGGGTCATATTGACCCGAGTTAAAAAATAATTTTATCATGCACTTTTAAATTTTTTTTGGAATCATTCAATAAATATAATTACTGCAACGTATCTATTTCGAAATCTGTTTCGTTGGCACAGGTCACGTAAAAGGAGAGCAAAGTCAAAAGTTGATATCATTGGCGGAAGGGGAAAAAATGTACCTGTTAGTAACGTTTCTTTTTTTCATGCTGTATTTCAATTTCTAATAATCTGAAGAACAGTTGTATCCCTGAGTATTAGTAAAAAAATGACGAATCGTAGAAATTTGGGCGACGCTGATATTGCTAAATTTATGGAAGCCTCTGACAGCGAAGAGGAAAATGCGTCTGAGTATAAAAATCATACAAGTGAGGAAATTGAAAGTGAAATTTCTGACAACTATTTTCATATTGATATTCAAAAGACGCACAATATACAGAGTATTCAGTCTAAGAATCGTGAAATAGTATGGAAATTGAATCCTAATTCATTCTGGTCAATTAACGTCTGCTAAAATTATAAAAACTACTCCAGGTGTCACAAGATATGCAACGACAAGGATAACTGACATAAAAAGCGCATTTGCGACGGTATTCAATTCTACAATCGAGAACAAAATCATAAAAATGACTAATATAGAAGGAAGAAAAGCGTATAAGAAAGAGTGGAAAGATATTAATACTGAAACTTTTCAAGCATACATCGGATTATTATTATTAGCTCGTGTGTACAAATCATATGGAGAATCAACAAAAAGTTTGTGGAATCAAGAAACAGGCAGAAATATATTTCGTGCTGCAATGTCCCTCGAAACCTTTCTATGATAACGAGAGTTATTCGTTTTGACAATAAATCTACAAGGCAAGAAAGAAGGTCTGTAGATAAATTAGCTGCTGTTCGAGATATTTGGGAAAAGTGGATAGAAATTCAACCTAAACTGTATAATCCAAGTGAAAATGTTACTGTAGATGAACAATTAGTAGGATTTCGTGGACGATACCCTTTCAAACAATATATACCTAGTAAACCCACCAAGTATGGGATAAAAATATGGATTTTATGTGATAGCAAAACTTTGTATGTACTGAATGCACAAATTTATGCTGGAAAAAAATCAAGGATCAAAGCCAAAGAAAAGTCAGGGTATGCGGGTATTGAGTAACCTTACTTATGGGTATTCGGGGCACAATGTTACATGTGATAACTTTTTCACATTCTATAACTTGGAAAAACTTCTTCTAGAACGGAAAATGACTATGCTTGGAACCATTAGAAAAAATAAGCCCGAACTTCCTGAGAAAATGCTAAACAAAGAAGTGCACAGCTCATCATTTTATTTTACAGAAGATACAACAGTTGTAAACTACATCCTTAAAAAGAACAAAAATGTTATTCTTATGAGCACTTTTCATCATGAAAATGAAGTTAGCGACAGACCTGACAAAAAACCACAAATGATATTCGATTTTAATTCAACTAAAGGGGCGGTGGATAGTCTTGATCAACTTTTGAGTACATACACTTTTAAGAGAAAAACAAATCGCTGGCCTTTTATAGTATTCTATAATATGCTTGATACATCTGCTTACAATGCATTTATTCTGTGGATTTCAATAAACAGCAAATGGAATGAAAATAAATTAACCAAACGAAGGCTCTTTTTAGAAGAATTGGGGAAATCTCTAATTTTTCCACACATTGAAGTAAGACAGCATCTTCCCAGAAGCGAAGATTCAGTCAAAATTGTGAAGAGAATGCGTAGTAAAAGTGCAAACGTACCCTCGGAATCAGATGAGAACACTTCATTGTGTACTAAATGTGCAAGATGCAAGTTCAGCCCATCAACCAACGACAACAAAACTAATATATTATGTTACAATTGAAAAAAACACAAATTTCACGTAAGCTATGTTTGTCCAAATTGTAAATAAAAGTAAGTATTCAAATATTTTTAAGTTATTTTACTAGTGTTTTGTATTATTTGATATATATTTAAGCTTATTTTACTATTTTTTAAACTATTTCTAAAATATTTATTTTCATTTACTGCTAGAAAAGGTAATATTCTAAATCGGGTCACATTGACCCGAACACTACATACGTATAGTAAATGCGAACAGAACAGCAGGGTTAATAGTTATCTAAGAAGGCATCTCTTGACGCATACAGGAGAAAAACGTTTTGTTTGTGAAGTATGTTCCAAGAAATTTTCTCAGAGTAGTAGTCTAAGAAAACATCTTTTGATGCATACCGGAAAAAAACCTTTTATTTGTGAAATATGTTCCAAAGAATTTTCTCAGAATAGTCATCTAAGATCTCATCTCTTGACACATACAGGAGAAAACCTCTTTGCTTGTGAAGTATATTCCAAAAGGTTTTCTAAGAAAAGTCAGCTAAGAACCCATTTCTTGACACATCAAAAAATAAATCCTTTGCTTGTGATATATGTTCCAAAAGATTTGCTCAGAAAGTTGAACTAAGAACACATCTTTTGATGCATACAGGAGAAAAACCTTTTGCTTGTGAAATTTGCTCTAAAGGTTTTTCTCAGAATGGTGAACTAAGAACCCATTTCCTGAAGCATATAGGAAAGAAACCTTCTGTTTGTGAAATATGTTCCAAAGGATTTTCTCAGAATAGTGATCTAAGAAGACATCTTCTGGCACATACAGGAGAAAAACCTTTTGCTTGTGAAATATGTTCCAAAGGATTTTCTCAGAATAGTAATCTAAAAACCCATCTCTTGACACATACAGGAGAGAAAACCTTTTGCTTGTGACGTATGTTCTAAAGGCTTTTCTCAGAACATTAATCTAAGAAGGCATCTCTTGACACATGCAGTAGAAAAACCTTTTATCTGTAAAGTATGTTCCAAAGGATTTTCTCAGAATTGTAATCTAAAAAGGCATCTCTTGACACATGAAGGATGAAATCCATGTGTTTTTGAAATGTGATCCAAAGAATTTTCCAGACATTGTCAAGTACAAAGACATCTCATGATTAATATAGGAAAAAATGTTTTGTTTGTGCAAGATGATTTCCAAAGGATTATCATATAACCATTAAAAAAAAACATTTTTTAATACTAAACAGATACCTCTTAAAAATCTCCTGTATTTTTTTAATGTTTAAATTAAACCTGGGATGTATCGTTGCATTTACTGTTATCACAACTTTTAGTATTTGAGATGTTTAGCGTTAAGTAATAAAATAAAAAGATATTAATTTTTTTTCATAATTGTCACAGTTGTCATTTTTTAAAAAGCAAATATCTCCAGACCTGTTCATTAGTTTTCAGTAAAATTTTTGGATAGTTTTTATTTTTGTTATTTGACTAAAATAATTTTCTTTCAAAATTTAAAAAATATTCCGACCTGAAAATGATAAATTGTATCTCAATATATTATGGGATAGGAAAGGTTTTATTGAAGTAGCGCTTTTAAAATCAGAAAAGGAATATCCTAAAAATATTTTTTATACGAAAAATTATGTTTATTGTGTGCTTATTGACTAAATTTTCTTCTTGAAAGACTTTCAAAGGATTCAGATGAAGCATGTCTCATATCATATATCCTTCTCATTTATTCATGAAGTGAGTATTTTTCTAAAGCTATGTAAATAATTAATTGAATAATTATTCTGCATGCTCACTCAATTCATAAGTAATGATTGTATAAGCTAATCAGAATATGCACTTTGTTTCTAAGGTCTTGTTTTTTTTTCTTGTTTGTGTCCTACATCATCAAATACAGAAATGTTTAATGACTTGGCAATATTGCCTCCTATCATCTCTATATTAATAGCCTAAGTCATGTGACTGTCATCAATAGTTCCAGGCTGACCACTATTATTTATAATATCAAGCAGCCATTTTACTACGTACACCAAGTGCTGTTGATATGTCACCGAATACTGTTCAAACACTATCATTTCATTTATATTATAATACTCTGAAACATGTGATTGTCGTATACATCTTCGACTTTCATATGCAAAGCTTCTTTTTGATTAAAAAATCAAAATTATTTTTTCGAATAAAACTTCTCATGATCATAAAGAATTCTTGATTCTTTTTATGTTAGACAAGTATAATTCTTGCTAATAAAATTTTTTAACTTGCCAGTTAATGTTTTTTAATTTTCATATGGTAAATTAAAATGATGTTTTTGATGTAAAATTAAATGTCACGGCCTACAGTATTATTTATTTTCTTTCTTTTTTCTTTTAAGAAATAAGCTAAAGCCACGGAATTTAAATATTTCAGTTTTAAATGTAATTCTTATATTTTAAAATATGAGTGAAAGGATTGCATTAAAAGAAATAATTTAATACGAAAAAATATGACAAGAATAATGTTTGATGATTTATTCCCTGCAAATGGCTAACATAAAAATACAGTATACTCCCTCAAACCCACACAGCTTAGGATCAGAATTTGGGTGGATTTTAGAATTTTGCGGATTTCAGGTCATTGCTGTGTCTACAATTTTTAAACAGTATTTTCAATGTAATTCATAATTTAATTGAAACTATAATGAAATTTTACAATATAATAAAATATTAAAATAAGTTATTACTAAAATATTAAAAATTTTAAAATTTTTTGAAGTTATTAAAATAATAAAAACAAAGATTTAAAAAATCACTAATGTATAGTTAAATATTCATTATAAAATGAAATGTATATTTCCAAATCTTTTCAATGAAACTTGGCTCATAAAGTACATCACTAATTCACATCAAAATCATAAAATAACGAAGTTTTATTTCAGGTTTAGTCATAAATATATTTTGTAAGAAGATTATGATTACCAATGATATCAGCAATATCTTAATTTTTTTAGAAAAATCTATTCTTCCTTCATGAAAAAAACATGAATTCAGTAATATTAACAAAAATTGTAAATTAAAATATGTATGGAATTGATATAAACTAAAAAAAGTCAAATTTTGTCCCTATATCTGAAGTGAATGTTTCATTGTTTACATTCGCAAATTATGTGCGATTTTAGAGAGTTGTGGATTTTAGGGTTTCGGATTTGTGGGAGTCTATTGTATTGTATTATCCCATTGACCAATTTCGCCAAATTATATAAATCGCAGAACTACTCACTAGATTACAAAATTAACTTATTTTTTATTTGAATAACTGCTGAAAAAATTATATTAACAAAATATTAATAAAATACAAATAAAAAGTTGACTTAAAATATAGCTTGATGATGCAGCAAACATGAAGTGAATGTGGCAGTTACGATCAGCAAATATTGGCATTTTATCTTATAATTTGGCGATAATATTTTTGTCGATCGATAATCAAATAGTACAAAAATACCGAATTCTTGATTTCTCTGTCAGAATCTTCTGATTTGGCAAAGGATCGAGTAAGTAAAATGCAAATTAAATTTTGAATAAAAGTAGCATGATACAATGCTCAGCAAGCATTTAATGGAGAACGAATTGGTTGCCAAGGGAAGATAGTTTAGTCATATATTGTAATATGATTAAATCTTATGTGTTTGCAAATTTTATCTAAAAATCATCCAAACTTAAATTCGAATGAGATTTGATTGGTTTTTGTTTAGGAAATGTATACTAGGGTGGTGCGAAAAAACAAAAGTTTTTATTTCCGAATCGCTATAGTGCAGAAAATTTGCGATTGCTAAATACAAGAAAAACAAAAAAAGAATTTTTCAAATTGGACTTTATCTTCCGATCGCGCAAACCACCTAAAAATTTTAAAAAACTGAAAATTTCCGATTTTTTCAGAATTTTTTAAAAAATATTACATACCGTATTTTCGGGTGTATAGCCCGCACCCCTAAATCGAGCAGTGCAGTAAAAAAAGTTCGTGTATAACCCGCGGAGATGCATCGGTGTATAGTCCGCGAGCTATAACACATATAAATATTTCACAAATAAAGATATTCCTGGCATAAATTTCATGCATTGTACAAATGAGGAGTACAGTGAAAATGATACATAACACTACCGTAAAATCCCGTTAATCCGCCCTTCCCGATCAAACGCCCCCTCCCCACTTTATAAAGAATTTGAAATTTTCGAAAAATCCCGAGAAAGCGCCCTTCCTCCCCATTCTCAAAGGCGATTGTGATTGGAATGAATCATTAGGAAATGAATAAATCATGAATCTTTGATAAAATGTGCATTTTTTCGATAAATTTTAATTGATTTCATGCTTGTTTTGCCTTTTTTTTAACAAATTTCTCCTTTTTCCTGCGTTTTTTTGACAGAGATTACGTTAAAAAAAAAAAAACCCAAAATTTTTCAAATATCAAAATTCATGATTCATTCAAAGATTCATGCATGTCATCATGATTCATTCCTGTAGATTTTGTTGAACGATCGCGGAAAAATCCCGTGAAAGCGCCCCCTCTAACTATTGTACGATTTTTCTCCACTCTTGGGGGGGGGGGTCGGATTAACGGTATTTTACGGTATGTTCTGATTTTACAAAATGGATAGAATCTGCTGATAAAAGAGTGTATACCCAATGTTTAACTAATGACTCATTATTCTTGCTACTTGTGAGTGAAATTTTAGATAGTCTTCAAAAACTGCCTAATATAGAGATGGGGCGAAAAACTTTTTTTTTACTAGTTATCTATATAATGCAACTTTCCAAATGACTTTTATCTAAACATGGTATTAAGTTCAGTTCTATATTAAAGTTTCTTCCCTTGTATCTATTTCCTAGTTTTATATTGCGAAAATACATTAAACTAACAGGAATCGACTATTTTTGTAGTTCCATAAATTTTATCTAAACAATTTTCAACTGTATGTTGCAGTTTGTGGACTGGTAAGGTTTTGCAGCAATTTCATATGATATCAAATGCATGCATGCAAAATATTGAAAAAAATTGTGAATTTTTCAAAACTTAGTTCAACAATGCAGTAGTTATTTTAAAAACAGTTCTGAAAGTTCCACACTTAAATCCGACACTTTTAAAAGTTTTTCTGCGTCACATCGCAAAATTGGTTGAATGAAAAAATGATATTGATATCAAAAGAACTCCCCCTCCCCCTAGAGGTATCTCACAATATCAAATGCCAGACTCCTCCCTTTTGTCCCCTAACGTGATAATATTTAATATGTACACACCCCTATATCATAAACTCTGAAGAAATATGTAGGTAGCTCGGAGTCAACATTTCTACTTACAGATACACATTGTATCTACACACGAATCAAGTACCATATGTATACGAATACATAACGGGATAATTTAATGCATGAATTTTGTACCGTTTAAGGAAATGAAATTTGTAAATTCGGCTAATTAATTAAGAGTTAAAATTGAGTGCAGTTTGTTTAAAAAAGTCTTGTTCATTAATTTTCTTTCTTTTTTAACATTTAAAGGTGCATAAAACTTTTTTGAAGTCCAATAAGTCATTTCCTTGGATTAAAAGGGCAACAATCCGATAAATACTAACTCTTTGAAGAAGTTCCTGTTATCATCCAAAGCAAAACCTTTTCGCATTATAAAATGTCACCGATTGCAGAAGAAAATTCTTGCTCAACTAAACAGAACATTGTTCCTCAAAATGGGGGTAAGGAAAAACATTCCTACATTGATACAGGAGAAAAAGTTTTTATTTGTGAAGTATGTTACAAAAGATATGCTAAGAAAAGATATTTAAAGAGACATTCCTCGAGTCACACAGGAGCAAAATCATTTGTTTCTGAAAAATGTTCGAAGTGATTTTGTGATAAGAGAACTCTAAGAAAACATGTCTTGACACATACAGGTGAGAAACTTTTTGCGTGTGACGTATGTTCTAAGAGATTTTCTCAGAATGGTGATTTAAGAATTCATCTCATGACACATACAGGAGAAAAACCTTTTGCGTGTGCAGTATGTTTTAAGAAATTTTCTCAGAATAGTAATTTAAGAAGGCATCTCTTAACTCATACAGGAGAGAAACCCCTTGTTTGTGAAATATGTTCCAAACAATTTTCTCTGAATAGTAATCTAAGAAGACATCTCTTGACCCATTCAGGTAAAAAACCTTTCATTTGTGAAATATGTTCCAAAGGATTTTCTCAGAATAATATTCTATGAAGCCATCTCTTGACTCATACAAGAGAAAAACCTTTCGTTTGTGATGTATGTACCAAAGGATTTTCTCAGAATGGTAATCTAAGAAAACATCTCTTGACGCATGCTGGAGAAAAGTGTTTCGTTTGTCAAATATGTTCCAAAGGATTTTCTGAGAATCATTCTCTAAGAAGCCATCTCTTGACGCATACCGGAGAAAAACCATTTGTTTGTGAAATATGTTCCAAAGGATTTTCTCAGAATGTTCATCTAAGAACCCATCTTTTAATGCATACAGGAGAAAAACCTTTCATTTGTGAAATATGTTCCAAGAGATTTTCTCAGACTAGTAGCCTAAGAACCCATCTCTTGACACATACAGGAGAAAAACCTTTTGCTTGTGAAGTATGTTCCAAGGGCTTTTCTCGAAATAGTGATCTCATAAGACATGGAAGAAACATTCATACAGCAAAAAAAAAACATTTGTTTGTGAAATATGTTCAAAGGGATTAACGGGCTGCTAGGTCAAAAATGAATTTAAGCCTAGAAGCCACAATCACTTAAAGCAGAGTTTTAAAAGATTGGTGTACACATATATGCAGAAAAAAGTCAGGGAATAAATTGAACTAAATTTTGTTAAAAACATTTAAAAACATGATTAGTATTAACAGCAAAATCCGGCCATAACTTTGGCCAAAAGAACGCACTGCTCATTTAGTGAGCTTTTTATAAGTCTAGACTAGCATTACAATACAGCAGGTTAAAATGAACTTTTGATTAAACCAGAATCATGCCTTAAATATTACATGTCGAAAACGAGCCATCGAAACATGAAGTTGCTAAAATATATACGATCTCATTATCACATGGAAATGAAGACAGTTCTCTGTAACAGTGAAGCAAGCAGTTATAAAAAAACAACCAATTAGAAACAAGCAAACGTCATCGGTACAATGACGCAATACTTAAACTGGAATGCAGGCATTCATCTACAGATGCGTGGAATTCGTAAAAGTATGACGCCATATCGCCAAAGAAAAAGAACACTCATAAGCAGAGTAATGAAATGATATCTTAGTTACACAACGATTCGAAATACCGACATCATAGTAACTTCAGATCTGAAAGAATGCTGCGATATGACATCAATGGCCCGCCTTCCACACATCTGGATATGTTACAAACTAGTACATGAAAAATGAAACTAATTCGAAATCTTATACAGTTTCATTAAAAAAGGTATAATTTAAAACATTTTCTAAATGCTAGTTTTTTTTTAGTTTTTCATTATTAGTACAGCAAGATCCCAGATTAAAATAAAACAAGTTAAGCACATAAATATAAAAAGTCAATCATTATAAGTTAATATTTATTTTCAAAAATTTTCTTTCTAAATTTTTCTAGTGTAATTTTAGTTGGAGGTTTTGTGAAATAATCAGCTAAGTTTTCTTTACTAGAAATATACTTTAAATTGAACAATTTTTCATAAACTAAATTTCTCAAAAAATGATATCGTACGTGTATATGCTTAGTTTTACTGTTTTCTATAGGAGAGTTAGAAAATCTATAGCAGCTCTGTTATCACAGTACAAGTTAAACTCTGAAAAATGTGGGGGGGGGGGGAATTTTTAGTTCTTTACCTTCATTTATTATGTTAATTATCCAAATAAGCTCCTTAGCAGCATCAGTTAAGGAAACGTACTCCGCTTCCATAGTTGAAAGGGCAACACAACGCTGTTTCGAAGTTCGCCAAGATATAACAGCATCATTTAAAAGCAAGATAAATCCCCCAATCGATACTCGATCGTCTCGGTTAGAAGCATACTCAGCGTCACTAAAACAATTTATTGAAAAATTATCATGACAAGAAAGATTTAATTTTTCGTATCTTGTATGATATACATAGCCAAGGACTTTTAATAAGGCTAACCAATGTATTTTACCGAGATTGCTTTGAAATTGTGAAAGGAGATTAACTACGTAACTAATATCTGGACGTGTTCTACTAGCTAAAAATGACAAACATTCAATTAAGTTACGATATGGAATTTTTTCCATTTCAGCAATTTCTTCATTAGTTTGTGGGCAATCCCTTTTAGAAAATACTACCCCTTTTGAAATAGGTAAAGAAACAATTGGTGGATAATAACTTTTAAACTGCTCATAAATATTTTCAATGTATTCCGTCTGATGAATATAAAAACCATTTTTAATTTGTTCAAAATTAACTCCCAGTAATTTAACCGTCTCCCCCAAAACTTTAATATCAAATTTTTGTTTTAATACATCTATAACTTTAAAAATTTTATCTTTATCTTTTCCTAACAAAATCATGTCATCGACATAGAAAAGCAGGACAATTTCGGAGTTAAGAGAATAAACACAGTTGATCCACTCAAACTTTTTAAAATTTAAACTTTCTAAAACGGAATGTAGTTCGTAAAACCATTCACGCCCGCTCTGATGGAGACCATACAGAGCTTTCTTTAACAAAAAAACGTGATCAGATTTATCCGATTATATAAAACCAACTGGTTGTCTCATGTAAATAACTTCCGATAAAGGGGTATATAAATATGCACAGCGAACGTCCATTTGAATATGATGCCATTTTAATCCACAAACTAAAATCGAGAAAAACAAACGTATTATAGTGAAATTAACCACGGGACTGAAAACCTGATCATATTGAATGCCTTTTTCTTGTCGGAAGCCTTGTGCAACGAGACGCGCTTTATATCTAATTATTTCGTTCTCTTTATTGCATTTAATAGTATAAACCCATCTGCTTCCCAAGATCCTAGCATTCTGAGGTTTTTCTACTAAAGTCCAAACTTCTCGATCTTTAATAATTTGAATTTCCTCTTCCATCGCACGCTCCACGATTCAACTTGAGGAGAACGTATTGCATCATTAAAAGTTTTTGGAACGTTCACTTGATCTCGCTTTAATTGTCATTCATTTAAGTGATTTACCTCTAACTCCTGATTTATAACTCCAGTAAAGTTATTTTTACCGCTGAAATCAAACACTTTTGGATCATAAGGTATATTTTTAGACTCGCAATAAGTTTTTGCATCGTTTGGGGATCTTAAACGCATATTTGTTCCTACTATACTGTAATAAATATCTGTACGCGATCCATCCGAACGAGGAACAGCTTTCCGAAACCATTCAATTTTTGGTTTAGTTAATGCAGGAGATTCAGACACTGTTTCAATTTGTTTTGATTTCTCAGACTCACCCTCAATTAATTTAACTTGCTTGTCGAGTTCAACACACGATTTTTCAGTATCTAAAACATCGGAATCGTCTAAATCCAATGCATCTAAATGAAATAGACTTCGGTCAGAAATCTGTTCGTTTTTAACTTGTTCCTCTATTCTAACATTGATGGTCTCGATAACTTTATCGTTTTGAGGAATCCAAACGCGATAACCTTTAGTGCGAAGAGCGTACCCTACGAGCACCCCTTTTTCAGCACGCATATCTAGTTTACCGCGATTATGTTTAGGAATCCCAACATACACAGTGGAACCAAAAGCTCTTAAATGTTTAACGGACGGTACTTTCCCCAAAAATAACTCGAACGGTGTTTTAGTCAAATTCTTATGGCAGGTGCGATTCCACGTATAGACAAAATATAGCAGAGCCTCCCCCCAGAATCTCTTATGTAGTTTAGAGTCATTAAGTAACGTTCTTATGGCATTTAAAGCTGTATAATTGAATTTATCAACGAGACCGTTCATTTCCGGTGAAAATGGGTTGGTCCGCTCAGGTTTAACACCCCTATCTTCCAAATATTCCTCGAATTCATTTGAACAAAACTCTCCGCCATTATCAGTGCGGATGTTAATGACCTTGTTTCCAGTAAATGTCTCGGCACGTTTTTGAAATTTTACAAAACAATTAAAAACCTCCGATTTTTCTTTCATCAAGTAAACGTAGACTTTTCTAGAAAAATCGTCGATTATTGTTAGGAAATATTTATTACCCCCTTTAGTTTTTATATTCAACGGGCCTGCTACGTCAAGGTGCAAAAGCTCCAACGGCTTTACAGACCTAATTTTTCCTATAGGTTTAAAAGAAACTCGTCTGGCTTTACCGATTTTGCAAGGCTCGCGGTTTAATTCTTTATTTTTGAGTGGAGGCATTCCCCTAACTTTATCAACGGTTTTTAATATATAATCCTTATTTATGTGAGCAAATCTTTTATGCCATGTTTCTAAACTGTTTTCTGCATTAACCTGGTTAACTTCTAAATTACGGCAGTTTCCACTATTACGTTTAATGTATTCAGGAAAAACATAGTAAAGTCCATTTTTTCGAATAGCTGAAAACAATTTTCTACCACTAAAATATAAATCTATTCGCCCATTTTTACCAACAAACGTGGCGCCTTTCTCTTCAAAGAGATGGCCCGCCATCAAATTATGTCGTAATTTAGGGGAATATAAGACATTGTGTAATGCAACAACCTGGTTTCTGCCTTTAACTTTACAATTAAACTTTATAGTTCCTCTGCCTAGAACTTCGCAAGCCACTCCATTAATTGCAGCTTTCATTTCCATCCCGGAAATTGGCTCAAAATCCCAGAATAAATCTTTACGTGAGCAAAAATGGGAACTGGCTGCAGTATCAAATAACCAAGCAGTATTATCAGTATTTGAGTTAAAATAAGCTTCAGCTATAAAACCTACTTCACCATGTTTTTCATTAGCTCTATTTTTAAATTTTCTACAATTTTTAGCAAGATGACCACTTAAATTACACCTAAAACATTTTCTAGTTTCATTACGTTTAAAATTAAAATTGAGATCTGCTGTACTTACCTGCGTATTAGATTTTGACTTCTGCTTAGTAGATCTCTTCACATTGTTACATTTATTTTCACTGTTATGCAAAGCAACTTCATTAAATACATTAGAATTTTTGTTAACTGAACAATTAAACAATTTTAATCGTGCTTCCTCAGACAACAGTTCACTCAGAACATTTTCAAAGTTAAAGTCCTCGTCCGAAAAACGGTAAATCAGCTGGACAATACCCCTGTACTCATCAGGTAGGTGACGAATCAGCTGAAACGGCTTTAACCACTCGGAAATTGGACGACCGGCATCTTTTAATTGCATCATAATGTCTCTCAATCTAGCACCATAAAGATTCAGATCCTCACCAGGCTGCAACTTGCACTCGAAAAATGCGTCTGTCAACTCCACAACACGAGCACGACTACTAGGACGAAAATGCTTCTCCAACGCTTGCCAAGCTACATAAGGATCTTCGACACCAGTTAACAAAGGTCGCAATTCTTTTCTAACATTTAAGTAGAGAATGGAATATGCTCTTGTCCTCTTTGTCACTTCGGCAGGAGTTGGCGCCTTGGCTGGATCGTCGACTTCCGGCAATTTTGTAGTCACACATTCCCAGAGCGACTTTTCCATCAAAAGAACACGAACATCTTCTCGCCATGTACTGTAGTTAGACGACGTCAGCTTATCAATAGGGAGAAAGTCCATGCTAGATGAAGACGGCATCATGACTCAAAAACTGAGGAAAAACACGCACAAATTTGAAAAGGTCTAACTACTCTGCATATTGTGTGCTTCAATCCAGGCTGGGCCCATAACCCGTAATGGGCTGCTAGGGCAAAAATGAATCTAAGCCTAGAAGCCACAATCACTTAAAGCAGAGTTTTAAAAGATTGGTGTACACATATATGCAGAAAAAAGTCAGGGAATAAATTGAACTAAATTTTATTAAAAAAATTTAAAAACATGATTAGTATTAACAGCAAAATCCGGCCATAACTTTGGCCAAAAGAACGCACTGCTCATTTAGTGAGCTTTTTATAAGTCTAGACTAGCATTATAATACAGCAGGTTAAAATGAGCTTTTGATTAAACCAGAATCATGCCTTAAATATTACATGTCGAAAACGAGCCATCCAAACATGAAGTTGCTCAAATATATACGATCTCATAATCACATGGAAATGAAGACAGTTCTCTGTAACAGTGAAGCAAGCAGTTATAAAAAAACAACCAGTTAGAAACAAGCAAACGTCATCGGTACGATGACGCAATACTTAAACTGGAATGCAGGCATTCATCTCCAGATGCGTGGAATTCGTAAAAGTATGACGCCATATCGCCAAAGAAAAAGAACACTCATAAGCAGAGTAATGAAATGATATCTTAGTTACACAACGATTCGAAATACCGACATCATAGTAACTTCAGATCTGAAAGAATGCTGCGATATGACATCAGGGATTTCGTGCTAACAGTTCTTTTAGAAGACATCTCTTGATACATACAGAAGAAAAACCTTTTGTTTGTGAAATATGTTCCAGAGGATTTTCTCAGAATGGTGATTTAAAAAAAATCTCTTGGCACATACTGGCAAAAAACCTTTTGCTTGTGAAGTATGTTTCAAGAGATTTTCTCAGAGTAGTAATCTAAGCAAGCATCTCTTGTCACATACAGGATAACATCCTTGTGTTTCTAAAATGTGCTTCAAATGATTTTCTGGATATTGTCAACTAGACACCTCATAATTGATACAAGAGAAATTGTTTTGTTTGTATATTCTGTTTTCCAACAGACTATCTGATAACCATTATTTAAGGTAAAATTTGTCTTATTCCAAATAGACAATACATGGAAATCTCCTATATTTGTATTTCCAAAATGGAGTATGAACCCTGTGTATGTCATTATGTTTACTATTATTACTTTTTATGTTTTAGTCTTTAGTAATAAATACAAAATCTGTCACACTTCATCCATGGTTTGATGTCTTATTTGATAAGACACAAATAATAATTCATTCTTTCGCATTAGTATGTTTATTTTGCATGAATAACACATTTTTCAGTTAAGAGGCTACTTCATTCAAATGAAAAGACCTGTTCGCTAATCATAATCCAATGGAAGAAATATATAAAGATATCTCGATTGCATTTCAATATTTTTAAATAATTTTTTTCCCATTGGATAGCTGAAATTGATCTAAATGCAGGCCATTTTTTTTTCGATTTCGGTTGCAGATATTCTACATGAGGGTGCTTTTGCTTTTCAAACCGGTTCCGAAAAAGAAAGCTTCCTCATAAAAGATATCTGTAAACAAAATCAAAAGTGTAAACAGCAGGCTGCATACAGATTGATCTCAGCTATCTAAGGCAAACTAAAATCATTCAAAAAAGTAAAAATTTAACCGAGATATCTTTATAAATTTCTTCCACAGGCGAACGGGTCTGTTCATTAGAATGAAGTATCCTCTTAAGACAGGATTCCATAATTAGCAGTTCTTTTTCACACTTTTTACTATATTTTTGTTTAGCTACATTTAATAAGCCTAGACATGTACTATTCTTTATTAAAAAAAATAAAATTTAATATTTAGAAGTAGAATAATGATAATTTAGAGATGCATACATTATTTGATTTTTTTTTTTCCAGGACAAATTTTACTGATCTTTGAATTAGTCAGGCATGCCGATAGAATGATTTTCATTCGGGGAGAGTCGAAACCAGAATTAAATTTAGGCCCATGAAGACTAGAAAGAATGATACCAGTCTCGGTTCGATACGAAAAAAAATAAGTTAGACCCGACCAGGTCCTTCAGAATAAAAGGCTTGGCCCAGAAAGTGTAACTAAACCCGGCCCGAGACTTCAGGAAAAAGTAGTGTCCAGGCCTGGCTCAAGAGCATCAATATGGGCGGGGGGGGGGGGGGTATGGTAAAGTCAAACTTTTTTCAATATAAATCAGTTGTAAGGTTTGATTTTTTTAATTTTATCACGTAAAAGTCAAAGCGTTGTAAAACCTGCCTAGACAAGATCTGAATGAGCTGAAAGAAATTTCCATTTTAGACAATTTTACCAGCTTAGCAGGAATAGTTGTAGGGATTGCATTTTGTCATAACCATGATTTCTTTTTCTATTCAAGCTGAATTCTGTTTCTTACATTTTCTGTTTTAATTTACAAAGGTTTTAATTAGTCCTTTTGAAAAGTTTTGTTTTTACAAAGAGGTAAACACGGTATCGGAAACAAGTTGAGTTTTAGGTAGATTGTTATCTTAGCAAGTATATACATGGTTATAACATTTTATTGTATAAGGAAAAGTTTTGTTATAAACAGGATCCATATTCACGGGTGTAATAGTAAATATAATTTTTGCATGAACAAAGTGCTCAACCATTAGAAACAGATTTAACAATAAGATGTAAATCATACGGCTACAATTCTCACTAGGGAATGTTCCTGGGTGTAAGTTGTGGATTTTGACGAGTGTAGAATCAAAAGGAAGATCTTGTCATGTACGTTAAAAAGTGCGATGGAACTACCTGTCCGAATCCAACCGTTTTCAAGACATCAGGATTTGAAGTGTGAATAAATAAATAAATAAATTGACAGGCAGGTATATAAATTGTTCGCAAGTTAAGCCAGTCTAAGAAAAACATTCTATTTTACACGCTATATACACATACAGTTTATCCATTACGTCATACCACACATTTGCCAAAAATTTTGCATAAAACAAGGTGCTGGAAATAACAAGCAAATGGAAAAACTCTTTTAATGCAGTCATACCCGAAAACTTCTTAGTATGCGAAGTGCCTGTTTACAAGAGGGTAAATAAGTGGCAATGTCTTGGTATAAAGGATTTTGCTTGTAGCTCGGGTAAAGGTATTGGCAGAAGGATTAAAAACAATGCAATTTTTTTTTAACTTGCGAACAATTTATATACCTGCCTCTCAATTTATTTATTTATCCATGCACATTTAAAGTATTGATATCTCGAAAACTGTTGGATTCGGATGGGTAGTTTTCCATTGCACTTTTTAACGTACATGACAAGATCTTTCTTTTAATATCACATTTGTCCTAATCCTCAATTTACACCTGGGGAAGTTCCCTAGTCAGTTGAAAAACTCATTTTCCCGAATTTTATAAGGATAAGAACCCTTAATGCGTTGAGTTGTCCGCAGCCCAAACTCAAAAATTATATTTAAAGGCAACCCAAAAAGCCGTAGCCAGCAGGGGTATCACCAGCACGGTCAACTTTATTAGAGGCCTTGGAAGCTTTTGCTTTTTAGGCGGGTCTTAGGACGGAATTAATGACGTAATCTCCGTCTATCCAATCTCGTGAGGAAGTTGTCCTTGTAAGGGGCGTTACAAACAAGAATTGTCTTTGTCGATTGGTTAAACATGATATGATGTCATAAATTCCGTCCTAACAGCCAAGAGCTTCCAAGGCCTCTAATGAAGTTGGCCATGTCACCAGAGATTGAGTCCCTCCCCCAAATTTTTATCTAGGTGTATCAAAAAGGGCACAAAATGCATGCAATTTAATAAATTTTAATACAAGTATCTTCGTTTTATTAATTTGTTTCAACTTTTTGTCCTATTTTTGCATTTGTATTTTTAAGTGATACAGTAAAGTAAATCGTTCTATAGACAGTATTCGAGTGACGTCATAGGGGGAATCTTGAGGGTAAAAAGGTGACTGTAGCACATCTGTTTTTTGCGCCATTTGATGCAGCATAAATACAGATAAATGCATGCATAAAATACTGCAAATTTATTCTGTACAAATTATTTTCGACAATTATTTACATACATACTCATTAAAACCCATATATGCTTATGAATTAAAATTTACAATTTTTATTTTATAAATAAAATGTAAATGTGCATGCAATTATTTAAAATTGGAAAAAGAGTTCATGTGTCCATTAAAACCCTGTTCCTCAAAAAGTCTAAAACTTCGTAGAAAAATATCAGCACAAATTTTCTAATCAAACGCTTTTCAATGGCGTGACAGGGCTGTAGCTAAGGGCCGCTATGGGTGGCTCACCCCCCCCCCCCCTTGAAAAAATTCCAAGGTCACTAAATGAATTTCTGTTCAGAAAATTCAAATGAAATTCTATTCAAAAATCTAATTCAGTTTTGAGACCCTTTCACAGTTTTGCAGAGTCACTAATTTGTATCTAAAATAAGTTTTTAAACAGTCTTTCATCTTATTTGTACACAGAAAGCGAACATAATGTTTAATTTTGCACCAATTATACACTCGTATTTTCATCATCATATACATTTCTTAGCATAAAATGAAATAACAACAATTTAATAAGAAACTTATAGTACTTATAATGTGAAAATGGACTAATTTATTTTTCTGCGTCAGAGACAGAGAAAAAAAATTATGAGCCCCCCCCCCCTTTTGTTCACTTCTAGCTACGGCCCTGTGGCGTGATTATGACCATTATTCCCAAGCAGATGAATTTTTGTAGCCTCGAATTAAAAGGGAAAATATCTTATACTATAACGCGAGCAAAAATTGTGTGTGTAAATTTTATCTCAAAAACGGCTCTAACGATTTTCGCAAAAATTTGGATTTTACCATTTTCGGGCTCGAGAAAACCGTTGGGCCCGGTCACATATTCGAGAAAATTCGATTATTGGGTCATTTTGGGTCATAATGGGTCAGGATTAAGCTATTTATATCTAGAGAACGTCTGGATCGATTTTAAGGAAATTTTGTAGCGAATCGTTTTTTGGCACGAGAAAACTATTGGGCTGGGTCACATGTTCAAAAAAATTTTGATTAGTGGGTCATTTTTGGGACATTATGGGTCAAGCCATTTTTATCTAAAAAAACGGCTCTAACAATTTTGACCAAATTTTATATTTTATCGTTTTGGATTACAAGAAGACCATTGGGTTAGGTAACATGTTCGAGAAAATTCGGTTAGTGGGTCAATTTTGGGGTCATTGTGGGTCACGCTATTTTTATCTAGAGATTTTCTCACGCAATTTTGACTAAAAATTTCATTCTATGGTTTTCGGGCACGAGAAAAACATTGGGCTAGGTTACATGTTCGAGAAAAAAGTTTAATGGATCATATTGGGTCATTAAGTGTCTGGGTCAAGCTATTTATATTTAAAGAATGGCAGAATCAATTTCATCGAAATTTTGCCTGTAATAGTTTTTTGACACGAGAAAGCTAATGGGCTAGGTCACACGATCGAGAGATTTCGATTATAAGAGTCATTTGTGGGTCATGATGGGGCATAATGGGTCATGGTCAAGCTATATCTAAAGAACAGGTGGATCGATTTTAACGAAATTTTGTATACAACAGTTTTTTGGCAAGAGAAAATCATTGGGCTAGGTCACATGTTCGATAAATTTCGATTAATTCGTCATTTTGGGTCATAATGGTCAGGGTCAAACTAATTATATCTAAAAATCGGTTTAATCGATTTTATCTAAATTTTGTATCTAACATTTTTCGGCACGCAAAATCTAATGAGCTAGGTACATGTTCGAGAGATTTCGATTATAAGGGTAATTTGTGGATCATGATGGGTCATGCTAATTTTATGTAGAAAATGGCTCTTATCATTTTGACTATACTTTGTATTATATCGTTTTCGGGCAAGAAAAATCCATTGGGCTAAAACACATGCTCGCGAAAATTCGATTAGTGGGCCATTTTGTGTCATAATGGGTTAGGGTCATTCAATTTATATATAACAATGACTCAATCAATTTTACCTAAATTTTGTAACGAAATTTTTTTTTGTTATGAGAAGACTATTGGGCTTAGTCGCATGTTAAACAAAATTATATTAGTAAGTCATTTCGCTTCATTGCTGAATGCTGTCAAGCTAATTTTACTTAAGAAATGGCTTAAACGATTTTGATTCAATTTTATATTCTATTCTGTTTGATTACCTGAATACCATTAAGCTAAGTCAGATGTTTGATCAAATTTGATTCGTGGATCATTTTGGGTAATACGGGTCAGGATTACGAGAATATGGCAACAGCCAATAAGTTGGCGACATTTGGCCGAAAACTCGACTATTAAGATTACAAATGGCAAAACAAGTATTTGGCGCCAAATGAAAAAATGTCTCCAAATTTGACTATATCTGGCAAAAAATATTATCTTTCAGAATGTGAAGAAATTTTTTATGCATTCTTAACAGGATTCAAGATGCACGGTTAAACCAATCAGAGTTGAGCTAAAAAAAGTAATTTGGATCGATATCCTTTCGTTGTGAATTTTAAAATAAAGTAAAATGTATGAACATGTGCATACAAACATCGTTTTCTTATTGATTGTTTTTTAAAATAATATTATTATAAGTAACATGTTTTACAGTAATAATACAGAGTGAATGATACAGTGAAAATACTATATCGAGTTGAACACAAAGTTTTGCAGTAGTGCCAATTTTTTGAGAACAAAAATATTCTAAAAAACTGCCTCATTTCTTTCCACTTCGCTTGCGTGCAAAAAGTGACAGATGTCAGTATACATCCTTGTAAATGAATAATAAACAATTTTTGAGCAGGATATTCTAACAAAATGCATAATCGTTTATATTCATATCAATTTCATTCTATTCGAAAGGATGTAACACTATTAAAATGAGCTTGAAATATTCTTTCCCATCTGCCGTAATGTAATGGAAAAATTTTGACCGTCCATGTCATTAAACTATACTTTCCGATTTTCATAAAATTTGAAACGACTCGACAAAATTTTGCCATAATTATACATTTCAAATTACAAAGCATTCGGTTGGATCATATTTGCTCTGTTATATGCGGGCAGACAGACGGAGTGAATAACCACTAATAGGCGCTATCTATTTATATAGTTATAAATGCACCTAAAAAACGAGAAAATAAGACTGTTTTCAACTCCAGTGTCATTGATGTGAACTGTCAAGCTTGGATACTAAGGGGAGTAGTGACATTCAATAACAAGTCTGGACACATCATTTCGGAGGAGTGGCTGAGATTCAGTAAAAATTTCTAAGAGGAAATCACAAAAACGTTAACATTTTCGCTTTTAAAAGGTTTTTATATTAGTAGGTAACGCATATATTATACAATCAAACCTCTAAAGATGGAATTGCATGGGGCTGGATTTTCGTTTTAAGCAGGTGTTCATCTTAACTTATATAACTTTGCGGCGTGTAAAGAGAGCCTGTGTATGTCGGAAACTTGGCTGAAATGTTATTTTGTGGTCCAGTGGTGACCATCCCCCCCAAACCCAATGACGCAAATTCCCCCCCAAAAAATTTTCATACTTTAACATTGACCCCCCCCCCTAAACTGAATATCAATTGTAAAATATATTCTACTGATTATTTACAAATCGTAATCTTATGTACTATCACACAAACATGAAATAAAAGTTTTAACAGAGTAATAAATAATGAAGATATATATTTTAAAATTAGCAATCTGATTGTTTCCACATTAATAATTCTTACTGATAAGTCCGTATTAATATATTCACTAAGCTCTAGTTTTCGCTGAATGCAAGCATTATTTAAATTAATATAATTATAAAAATATAATGCAATATTAATGATTGATTAATGATTAATACTCTTAATAATTACATTCATACACGTATTTTTTACGGTATAAAAATTAATTTTTTTAACATTTATGATAAAAAGAAGAAAAAACAACATTGTAATTTTATCCATTTGCTTGTTAGCCAGAGGATATGAAAATTCCAATTCGTCCCAACAACAGTGCTTGTGCCTTGCTTCCCGCAGGGTATGAGGATCACTCTTGCTAGGCATTACTTGTTTTTCGAGATCAGTTTGATAGTTCGATGTATTACACGTAATAGTTCATTTTTAAATAATTTAAAAACAAACAAATACACCATAAACGTAAAGGAAATTTCTTATTAAATTTTTTAATTTACACACATTTAAAAAAATATTTAGAATATGTCCCTTCTAACTATTAACAAGTAGACGATTTCTGAACAGTTAGTTTTTGATAAACAGTTTCAACTTCAAAATTTTTTTTAATTAGCTGAAGTATTATAATAGACTCCAATTGAGTAAAAAAATGCATTTTTGAAGACGCTAGAAAAATTAACTTTTTATACGTCCCTGGATCCTATAAGTTATATTTAGTGAAATAGTCTTCATGCTCTGACATGCGTTGGAAAAAATTATTTTAGTACGACCAAAAATTACCCAGTTTAAAATTTAGAAAAATTTGGCACTTAACACAATGCCTGAAATAATGTACAATTTCGATCTAAACCGCACATCATTTCGGTCTCCATGTTAAAAGCGAAAAATTTCCAAATTTTAAACTCGCAAAGCACATGAGTTTTGGTCGTGCAAAAATGATTTTCTTTTCATTTGATGTATCAGAGCTTCAGGATTGTTTCACCAAACATTACTTTTAGGCCTCGTAGGCTGTATAAAAGTTAAATTTTATAATTTATTCATCAGAAATGAATTTTTTGATCCAAATTGTGTCCAGCATAATTATTTAGCTAATTTTAAATATTTTTGCAATTGGAACTATATGCTTAGGTACATAGTTCCAATCGCTAACTATTCAGAAATTATCCATTGTTCGATGTTTGGAAAAAACACACTGTGTATTAACAAATATAGAAATCATCTTCTGGAAAAAATGCAAGGGAGAACAATTCTGTAAAATGGATTTGATAAATATTTGAAAACGAAAAGAAATAAATTAATAATAAGCTTCGTTTTTTCTTTCCACAAACTATACGGCTTAACACATGAAAACCATATTTCTTCATTATTTTGTGTAAAAGAATACACCAATCTAATTTACATTATTATGTTGGAAAAAGTATTTTTACACTGTAAAAAGAAAAAAAATCGGTTAAATTTACAGCAAAAACTGCTGGCAGCAATGTTTCCAGTAGTTTTTGCCGATAAAACTGCAGTAAAATTAGATGTAAATTTTTTTATTACCTCTAATTTTACTGCAATTTTTACGGCAGAAACTGCCGGCAACATTGCTGCCAGCATTTTTTATTTTATTTTATTTTATTTTTTTGCTATAAATGTAACGAATTTTTTTTATAATGTAGAAATACTAGCTACAAGTTTAAAAAACGCGATTTTTAAACCACTAAAATTGTCATACATTCATAAAAATTATTAAAATTGAACTTTATTCCCTCTCAGATGTCTTTAGAATTATTTGACAAAATTTAAAGCATTTTTTTTTTCACACATTTATTTGCATGAGTGCAAAATTAAGCTATAAAATTTTGTCTTAATATGAATTACGCTTTATATATATATCTTTTTTTTCTTTTTATGGAAGAAAATGTTTTACAGATTCTAAGAAGACTTTTTATAAGATTCAATCATCGTCTGAGAAGAAAAAAGTAACCAAAAAATCACACAAACAGCAATAAAAAAAAATCTAAATTTAAATTTGAAATTAATATAGAATTTAAAAAAACATCTGATTGATGTTTATTTCATCTATATATATATATATATATATATATATATATATATATATATATATATATATATATATATATATATATATATATACATATATATATATATATATATATATATATAAAGGAGGATGTGAAGACGTCAAAAAATATTATTATTATAACTAGAAATTATAAAACATTAGATGCATTAGAATACTAATCAACAAACAGGATTTTAATATCTGGGATAATAATGGTATATAATATGATATTCTTGAAAACTTTTATGAGTTGGGGTAAAAAAATCAAGATGCTAAAATTTCATTTAGACTTAAGTTTTTAAATTTTTGTCAATTGTTTTTTTCTGATTGTTGTTATTGTGGCAAAAGAATTTATAATTTCTTCATTACTAATTTTGGAAAAAACATCACTTTCAGAAGAAAGAAGCATCAAGTTAGAAAGCCAAACATCCCCCATGCAAGATAATAAATTTTTATAATTTTTATACGACTCATAGCTCTTTCTGCAGAACAGCTTGTAACTGCGAGGGATAGCAAGACTGTAAAAAACATTCAACTGATTGAATCCAGAGAAATTGTTCAAACAACGATAGGGCTTTAAAAATCCCTTTTTAATCCACATGCATTTAATCTTTGTTGTTGATGTTTTTTCATCTTATTCTTCTTCATCTAATTTTTCATCCTCATCTATTTTATTTTCAGTATCGTTAATCGGAACAATGTCAGTCATTACTACATTTGTGTGGGAAATGCTATACAGTTGACTGAAATTGTTAATTTCTTCACAAATTCTTTCGGAATCCGCATTGTAAAATGCACAAATTTCAAGTTTGCTAAATCAAAATTAAAGTAAGACAATCAAAAAAGACATGGGCCAAATTTGAATAATTTACCTTTAACGGGTCTTGAGTTATAACAATTTAAATCCAAGAAATTGTGAAAAAACCTATCATGAAGAAAAACGCAGTTTCACAAGAAGTCATTTCATGGAAACCATTGCTAGAAAGCTAGATTTTGAAAACAAACTTATACGAAGAAAATTGATATTTCTTTTGCTAATTAAGATAGAAACATTATTTAAATGTCTTTTTAAACATTTAAAAAGAAAAGTGCAATAAAATGTTTTAGAAAATTTGAAGATTTTTGTGTCCCGGACCTCCTTAAAGGTGTATTTCGATTCAAACTGCTTATTTTCCGATTTATTTTTGAATTCATTTTTGCTCTCAAATACACTAAACTTTTAAAATCTCTTATTTGGAAAGTACACAAGGTGCCGTGATTGTCGATTCTTTGGTAAATGCAGAAAATATTGCAAAAAAGCAATCAAAATCGGCATTTCGAACCGATTTTTCCCAAGCGGGAGATTTGAGAACGAAAAAAAGGGGTCATACTGATAAGGTAATTGTTTATAACTCAAATTCTAATGAATGGAGGGTAAAAAAAGGGCATCACACGGCACCTCACACGCCCCTTCAAGAATCCCCTCAGCAAGTTACATGTTTCTACTTTTAAAAATGTGCCTGAAATTGCATCGGAAAATTTCGAGCTGTTGAAGGTGGAAAAGCGTTTTTTCGAATACACCCTTAAGGCAAGGCCCTTGATTTTGCAGTTCTAAATTACAAAATTATTTGCTAATTAAATGTCCTAATAAATTGCGCCTTTTAGAGTCCTATAACTTTAGGCTACTGCATTGCTGTCCTATATCGTTTGCTTTATAATAATAATAATAATAAAGAAAGGAAGAAATAAAAATGTTCTTAAAAATATTGCAATCTAAAATATGCGTTAAAAATACCGTAAAGAACAAAAACAAATATTCAATTTCAAGAAATGCTTTTATGATTTAAAAAAAAAATACCTTTTAATTTATGTAGAGTATGTATCATTTTCTCCTGTCCATTTGGTCCATGGTCCATCACCGATTTTCTCTTAATAACTTTATATTTTGTATCCATTTTGTTTTTATACTTATAAATATGCTTTTTTTGCAATGGTCTAACCATTTATCTTGTCTGTGTACCGTGTTACACAAAATTTCCAAGCATTTAAACTTCAGCTGTTTTTTAGAGTCTTCGGCATTTCGGCTATTAATCAAACAACTGTGCTTTTAGTAGAATACACACAAGCAAATTCAAGTAAAAATATTTTTTTAGACAAGCAGATGATGATAATGAATGTATTGGAAGACAGTAAGCTTAAGCTCACATTTTATGGATATTGCAAATTCTAAAATAGCGGGCGTAAACAATTAGATGAAATCCAAACACCTCATTGGTCATTGAGTTGCATCCTTTTCAGAGACCAATCTCTTATTTTTAGCGCCTTCGCAGCAGGGAATTCCAAGAACTCCTTGGGGACGAGCGACCCGTATACATGCCGCAAAAAGTGCCCATAATCCTCTTGTTTATCCCCACCACAAAATTTTCTTTATTTAATCGGAGCATTTTCTCGATTTAATAGGCCACAAATTTCTATTTTTAAAAAACAGTGACAAAACATTAAAATTTTTGTAAAAGTCTCCTGTCGTAAAATTTTTGTAAGAGGAACAATCTTGAGGCGATTGTTATATTCTGTTTTCATTTAAAATAAACCATCGAAATTAACACAAGATATTTCGATAGTACAAGATATATTGACAGTCAAGATATTTTATTTATGCATTTTTGTTTTCTTCTCTCTTTACAAGAAGAAAGTACAGTAAAACCTCCAAATAACGGACACCTCGGGAGCGCAAAAACTGTCCGCTATTCGGAGGTGTCCACTGTTGGAAAAAATCTCGGAGATTCAAAAACTGCTAAGAAATGCTTAAAGTTTCAATAATTGATTATTATATGTCCTAAAATTCTAATATATGATTAATAAGAAATTAAAATAATTTTTAATCAATAAATTTGAAATAAAATGTTACATACTTTGTACCCTGTTTATTACATTCTTACGAAAAAAATCTATTTAAAAAATTTCCTTTGGCGTTTAAAAATTACATGTAATTTTTTTTTCAATGTGAAATTTTTACCTTGCGAATAGTTTTAATTTTTCTGAACCATTTAAAAAAAAAAAAAATGTATAATTGTTTATTGTATTTCGCCACTTCTTAAAAGCATAAAATCTCAAATCTTACGGAGGGGAGTGGAGTGGGCATTGTGATGCTCCGGGAGGTAATGTCCTACCGGACGCTACATTACAATCCAGAAAGACTTGAGACCTTTGGCGCGATAAAACGCAATGAGCCAAGAGCGCTAAAATCTTTCTACCCTTTTCTCCAGTAACCCATTTGTTTACAGGGGGAAGTGGAGTTTCAATTCATGTGCGTGGAAAAGGGTATGAAAGAAGAAACATGATTAATTTTCGGGAGGTGGGGGGAATGGATGTACTAAAACAATTAAGTTCTGCGTCTAACATATTATTACTATCTTAATTAGAAATCACAACTCTTGTGAAAGATGTTATTAAAATGTTATTTTCAAGGTTTATGAAAATCTTCTGCATCAGCGCTTTCCAAATCCCAACCGTTTTTTTTTTTTTTTCTGCTACCCTTTTATTAGTCATTTCATTTCGAAATAACCCCATTTCTCATAAATACCTCCCCCCCTTTCCACTCACCAAGATAACGTAAAAAATGCTTTTGTTTATTAGCAATCTTCTTATTTCAATCATATAATAGATACAAATTACATTGTAATTTCTATTATTTTAGTGACTTTACAAATACTCTTTTGATTTCCGTCATTATTAATACTATTTTCGCATACCCCAGTTTGGGAACCGCTGTTCTGCCCTATCTCAGAGCTAGAGATCTGTTTGTTATTGGTTTTTAAGTGCATGTTCTGTGTACATAAATTGTACATGTTTTACATTATAGCTATATATGTTGCATTTAAAATTTTTGGTAATCTGCCTTCTATTTTACTTGAAACTTCAATTGTTTTCAATAAGATGACTGTAAAAATACTGATTTCATTGGTTTATTGTATAGTAATATATGAATTACTCAGGTTATATAATGTCCATTTATCCATATATTTTTTAGTAATTTGGTAATCTGCCTTCTCTTTCTCTTCAAACTTCAACTGTTTTTAATAATATGATTGTAAAAATACTGGTTCCATTGGTTTATTTAATGGTATTGTCTGAATAACTTTGGATGTATTTATAAAAGTATATATATATATATATATATATATATATATATATATATATATATATATACATATGGTTATTTAATAAAATGTTGCTAATTTAATTTAACCCATTAGTGCCTGGCATCCCATTTTTGGGATGGTTATAAAAATGACAAGTAAACGCTTTTCACACCCGTAAAAAGAAAGATAAATAAATACTTTCTTTCGCGAGATAAATTCCTCGATAAGTTAAGATAAAAATTGCTCATATTTAAAAAATGGTAGGAAATGCAAAATCTAAATTTTAACGAAGACAATAATACAGGCATTAATGGGTTGAATAGAAAAATACATTTGTTCGTTTATTAAGTAAAATGAAAATGAGAAAAATAACCGTAAAATTTATGTTAAAACGGTAATTTTTCAAAGTTATTTTTAAAAAGTAATAATAACATTAAGAAAGTATCTAAAAGTAAAATTAAACATTATTTTACATGTTGTTACTATTATTCTTTACTTATTTATCAACTAGATCTATGACACACAACATAAATAACATTTAAATTATTGTTAAAAGCTTCAATTGCTAAATATTCAAAGTTCTTTTTTAAATTTGTTATCAATAATGAGACTTTTTTTAATTTGCTTTTATTTATTGACTCATACGTGAAACGAGTTTAAAAAAGAGTTTATGTGGTTAATCATTAGAACATTTGCATTTTAAAAAATCATAATATTTTAATAAAATGATGTCTGTTATCATAAAAATTAAATTAAATACAGTGAAACCCCCCTGAACAACCATTTTTTCATGGAACAAAATTTATTCCCATAGGCTGAATACAAATTTTACCTCCATTCAGTCAGCATCCCAGTTGAACTAGCTCCATGGGCGACCTATTTCTTTGAAAAAACTGAAACAAGTTCCGTTTTTTTTTCTTTTCTTTTTTGGTCGCTTGAAGAAGGTTTTATTAAAAAAAGAATTACAGAGAGTGCATTATTCATCAAAATTCTAAACTAAGTTTAGAAATTTTTTTTTATTCAGGTGACTTTTAAATGTTTAAATCTCTTATTGTCTCTATATTCAATGTATTTAACTCTGATGGCGAATTAAAAATGTTTGTCAATAAACTCCGCTGTCCTCTTTTGTCAGGAAACTCTCAAAGAAATAGATAAAGTAATGAAATCATCATTATTTGTTGCCGCCCATAAAAAATGCATTTATTTATTGAACTTTGAAAGGACCTTAAAATAAAAGTTATAAAAGATAAAAGCGTAACCACAAAACAAGCGTCAATAAATTAATTTTTTAATCTGCTGTAATTAACTTTTGTTTTGATAGTTAAATTAATTTTTTTCTGATGTAAAAATAAATTTTAGTAACGTTAATTGTTACCTTTTTCCAATAATTAAAATCTAGATTTAAAGATGACCTCCATTAAGAGACCACTTCTTAGAGAGAGCACTTTTTATTTTAACGGAATGTGGTCGCTTTAGAAAAGTTTTACTGTATATATATATATATATGTATATATTAGAAAACATAATGACAGCAACGCTTCAATAACATTTTATTTAAATGTTAATCGTTCTATGTCATGAAAGAATAAATTTAAAACTCAGCGACATTAAATATGTTCATCATTTTTTTTTTTCTTTGTACCACAAGTTCTCAAATTTGCAAATTTCATTTTTAAAGTGAAAGAAAAATTAAAAAAAAAGCTGCTTTTTTGTGAAAAATATGTATGCAAAAATAATGTTTCTTAGCTATAAAAATTTATATTGCCCCTACTTTATCAGATTATCTCAAATGTTGATCTTTGTTTTTGTAGCGATATTTCATTATTAACTTGCAATTATATTAATCATTATTGTTTAGATTATTTCACTATAAAATTTATTTTCTGAAAGGAAACACTTATTCATAGGTCTTAATATAATAATAAAATTGCTAATCCACAATGTTTAGAAATTTAATAATTACACAAAATACATAATTTTGCCATGTAATTTAATTTAAAATAAATCTTAAATCTTATAAACAAAAAATATTACACCTAAAAAATTGCTTATATGATTTTATTCAAATACAAAATAAACTATTTTTTTCCTTTTTCAAGTTGTAAATCTGGTATTTTTTAAATAGTAAAATCGTTGGCTAATATATATATATGTATATGTATATATATTATTGGCAGCGGTTTTCCGCCACCTCTGATAGTATATTACCTACAAAAACTTTTTTTTACGTTTGCAATTCTTCTAACACAGTTAATAGATTTTTTTTTCTTTTGGTATAAGTATTAAACTTATAAGGTTCAAAATATCTTTTCGGGGGCAATTTGACTTTTAACAGCAGTTCAAACAATCAACGTTTATCTGAATAGTCATTTTATTATTATTATTATTTTCTATCTGCTTTATCACCCAAACCAATTTTAGAATTTCTTTATAAAATTCTAAATTTACATTTCTGTTTGAAGAGTTTTACGATTTTACAAAAACTAAGAAACTGTATAAACAAAACAACTAAAAAAATGTTGCAGGTGTAGTAAAAAAAAAAAAAAATAACAACAATGCATAATAAAATCATTAAAAGTTGTAAAGATTTGAAAAATCTAAATAAATGAAATAATTTATTTGCATTATAAAAATCAGAATTATAAATTATTTTTTTAAATAACAAAAATTATCATTTATTTTGGGAATAGAGGAGTCATTTTATATTTCCAAAGAGTTTAACTATAGATTTACACAGTACCTTGTTTACACGATACAAAGAGCTGTAATTCATTTCTCCTCCCTAAAAACTGGTTTTTACTCTACCAGCGAAAGCGCCAAAAGTTGCCAACTCCAAGCCGCCAAAGGGTCTCAAGTCTTTCTGGATTGTAATGTAGCCTACCGGACCACCCCTTAAATTTAATACTGAACGTATGAGGAAAGATTTTTCCCGGCCCACTCTCTACATTTATCTGTAATCACAAAATTTTGATACATTGCCCTGACAAATTTAGAAGCTTTTTACTTTTTTTTCTTCATTAAAAAACAATTTTTCATACTTTATACCCAAAATTACTGTCCGCTATTCGGCATGTCCGTTATTCAGAAGTTAAACATACAAAAATTTAGATTTTGGGCGCGGGGATCAGTAAACTGTCCGTTAAATAGAGTTGTCCGCTATTCGGGAGTATCTGTTATGGAGGTTTTACTGTATTGGATTCGTGAAAATTTTCGAATTCCGGTTTTCGGCGGACATTTACACATATTACATATACACATTTTAGGGATCAGAGATTCCAAAAAAACATGTTTTTACAAAATGTTGGTCTGTGACGCTGTTTGTGACGCTATGACGCTATGTGAAAAAAAAAAAAAAAAAAAAAAAAAAAAAAAAAAAAAAAAGAGAGATTTTTTCTGAATCCCCCCCCCCTGCCCTGCACACACGCAGTAAAATAAACTGTGGATTGAATCTTTTATTCCAGTACAAGCCATTGTTTTATAAATTCTGCTTTCATTTCAAATAAATTATCGAAATTAACACAAGATATCTGGATAAAATATTGCAAGATATGTTGACAGACATTTTATAAAATGTGAGTAAATCGCCCCCCCCCCCCCTCAAACAAGACAAGGCCTCTCTTTACAAGAAAGAAGTATTAGATTCGTGAAAATTTTCGAATTCCGGTTCTCGATGGATTTACACATTTTAGGGGTTAGAGGTTCTAAAAACCTGTTTTTTACAAAATATCTGTGACAAAAATTTTGTGAGCACTATCTCAAAAATTAATGCTTGGAATTTATTAAAAAAATATATTCAGGTTAATCTCTGAATTAAATTAATGTTGATTTACAGTTTAATCTCCCTTCCATCAAAGATACTTTTCTCTAAATACCCCCCCCCCTAAACCACCTAAACTATGGATTGAAGCTTTTATTTCAGTACAAGTTGTTGCTTTATAATACTTTAACAACATACAATATACTCCTTCAAATACCTATTCTTATAAAATGGCAGGCACAAACATAATCCTAAATATATTTATTGTAACCCCCCCCCTGTATTTTTTACATATTTTTCTTCCACATTATAATTTTTCAGTCTTATTACCTAGTAATTAATCCCTTCCTCCACTCCCATAAATACATATTTCTTTTCTGAAATTTCTACAATCTCTCTAAAATAATTAATGTCCGAAAGTCTTTTTTTCTGTAAAGGCTATCTTATATTCAGTGTTGAATTCAGAGAGTTGCCCGGAGAGGGCATCTCCCAACCCCAGGATCAAATGTCCCCCGACGGAAAATTTGAGATTTTGTGTTTTCAATGGTAAAAAAGTGTAATTAACCCCCTAGAACCCCTTGGAGCCACTGAAGTCCCTCCCGGAGAAAAATGTCTGAATTCAACATTGCTTATACTGTTTTGATAAAATACCATACTACTCTTCTAACATCACAAAATACTAGTTTTCACAAAATGGTCACTTAAAATTTTTTAGTGTTGCCTCATTCTCATCCTCTTTAAATGCTTATTTTGTTGTTCTTTCTTATCCCACGCCACCCATCAAGAATTTATTTTTGCACTCGGATTGTACGACATGAAGCTGTCAAACAAGGTAATAAATTACTGAAGACGCTCCAGGAAAGCTATTGCTTTGCTTTTATCACAACTTACGGTCCTAATTGGTTTTTGGGGTGTTAAACATTTTTTCATCTCTATTTCAAGTATTTTTCTATTACCGCACTTTCAAAAGATAGAGGGTTGAGCATAGCAGAATGAGGTCTTATTGCCCTTATCTAGAATTTAAAGAAAGAAAACACGGGAACATTTCTGGAAAATAAATGTTGGGAAAAATTAAAAGTGATACTAAAATAAAATAAAAATTTAAGCAGTTAAAAAAAAGAAAACAAAAAATCCCCCCCAAAAATCTACTTTTTTTCAAATTCCCCCCCAAAAATAAATTGCATGACGCACTTTGCGTCACCAAACCCCTCTCTGGGCACCCCTGTTGTGGTCTCTGCGATAGCGCCGTGCGAGAGGTGAGCGAAGGGGACGGTCGCCCCGGTCGCGGAAACTTAGGGGGCGCCAAATATGTACTACAAACATCATTTTTTGGTCTATCACAAGAAAGAGTTGGGGGTGGGGGGACGCCAAATGCAACCTTTGCCCCGGGCGCCTTTTTCTCTTTGCACGCCCCTGCTCTGTGAAAAAATATGTGACAATCTGCGACTTTTTAAAATAAAAACCTGCCTAAACCGGAATATTTTTTCTAGTTCCTTTTAAATTCCACCTTAGCATATTTCATTACATTTTGATAAATTTTCGTAAACAAATTTTGTTTCCTAAAAATTTCGGAGGGGGCTGCAGCCTTATCAATCCACCCCCTGAATACTTCACTGGTTACATTGCATTATTCAAAATTGAGGAGGGTCTCCTTCAAGGTCAATTGAAATTTCAAACAAACGGACTGTAATTTTTTCCCCATTTATTAACTATTTGGAAAATAGTTATGGTCCTCGGTAGAGAATTGGGAAATCTGAAGTATATCTGAATCTTTTTATAGGTTGAATTCCTCAACTTTCATTTTATTCGTTTTTTTATTGGTCCGTGTTTAATGTCCAAAAATGATATACTTCTATTTTTTTATTTTATTCGTTTTCTCATTGGTCCATGTTTAATATCCAGAAATGAATTACAGTGGAGCATCATTTATACGACGCCGAAGGGACTATCGAAAAACGTCGTATAAACGATAACGTCGTATAATCGATTTCCACTTCTAAAACTCGAATTAATTTTGTTTCCACTTAATTTAACGTTTATCCTGTTGATTTGCATATGTTTTTAAATTAAACAAAATAATAATAATAATAATTATAATATCCAAAAAAAGGGATGGGGGTACAGTAAGCAATTTAAATGTAACACCGTAAAGTACCGAAAATAAGCCTCTTCTGAATGTATGCCCCCTTTCTCTGATATATTTTACATATTATATAAATCTAAGGAAATTTATAAATTCCATACTCTAGCCCTATTAGTTTTTCTCTTTTTTAAGCAAAAGTTACAATTAATGTCCTCCTTTAAAATTATTAGAATTCCCTGTCATCTAAAGGCGGAGAAGTGGGCTTATTTTCAGTACTTTACCATACATTTATTTTTTATTTGACCATTTTACGTAGCAGTAGAAGAAAAATGTCTATGGTTGTTCGACGTGATTGATTGATGTTGAGTTGTAATTAATAATTTATGCAATGAATGAAGGGTTTGAAAAGGTTTTTCGCGGGTATTGTAGCAAACAAAATAAGTTCTTAATGTTCCCATGCAATTCACGGCATTTTTTACTATGGAATTCTTTCAAAATTGCTATTTTTTCTTTTATCAAGATGATCTCGCGTTTTCAAGAGATGTCTGAAAAAAGCTGTGACCGAAACAGTACGAAAAGTGAAGAATGAAGGAAGAAAAAAAAAAAGATTTGTACTGTTAGCGCAATAATAAGCAATGAATTGTGCTGTGCCGCGTAAAAATAAAAGAGGCCGGGAAATCTGACCATCTCCGGTACTTGCAAAAAAGAATACCCGTCTCATTTTTTTTCTTTGCGACTAGTCCCACACTAGCCCACGTTATTATAACATTGGGTATGTATAAACACATTCTTTGAAATTTTCCATCACTTTGGAAAATTCCTCCCGTTCTTAAAATACACAAGAAGAAGAAAAATAATAAACTTGTACAAATAGAAAAAAACGACGTATAAACGATTTTGTGCGTCTTATAAAAGATACATTTTTACATTGAAACGAATAGGAATGAATTGGGACCACATTAAAACGTCGTATGAATGTAAACGTCGTATAAATGTAAACGTCGCATAAACGATCGTCGTATAAACGATGCTTTACTGTACTTCTGTCGCCACAATGACAAAAAAAAAAATATTAAGAAAAACTGCAAAAAAAAAAAAAAAATAATAATGACATAAAAATGAATTGAGATACAGCTTTCAAACAAATTGCATTTAAAAGTGCATTTCTTTCTGCATACACGACGGTGTAAAAATTTAAAATGAGTAATGTTTAGATGTTTAAAAATTTGCAGTGCCGAAAATTGCAAAACTAAAATTTTATTTAAAATTTGTATATGATTGGTACAGGAATATTAATTTTAATCCATGGCGTATTACGTACGCCATGGACACAGGAAATGATACAGGAAATAACTTGCAGTAATCCTCAGCAACGTATATCAATTTTATAAAATGTTAAATAGTTTAATATAATTAAAAAGTGCATGAAAGAATGTTCTCCTTACAAATGCAATGGAATACATTTGTGCGACCCTGTAATTCAATAACAAATATTCTTTGCACCACATATTGTACAGAATGTATATTATAGTATAAACCTCATAGATACATATCAGTTTTATTATGTTCGAAAGAGTGTAACCCCATTAAAATGCACTTGAACTTTTTTTCCCATGGACCATAAAGTATCGGAATACTTTTGTTTGTCCCAGTCATTGAACTATGCATCCGATTTTAATAAAATTTGAAATGACTCGACAAAATTATGTAATTATTATGTATTTTAAATTTCACACGATTCGGTTGGGTAGTTTTTGCATTGTTATATACAGACAGATGGACAATCCTGACTGACAATAGTTCATTGGAATGGGAAGTCATTACCTGATTTATAACCAAGTGAAAGAAGAAAAGTCAACCATTTATGGGTCTTAGCTTCTTTTTTTAAAGATAGTAGTACAAAACTTTTTGCACAATGCAGTTTGCAATTTTGAATGAATTTCGCTTTTAGTCATTTTATCATATTTTCTACTCCAAATATTACTTATAGGGTACATTTTTTTAGAAAAGACATACAGTCGAAGATCGATAATCCGCAATTTTCTATAATTCACTTCAACTTTACAAATGTAAACAGTGAAATAAACAGTTAAGAAAATGTAAAAATTTGTGATCCAAAAAGGATTAAAAAAAATAATACAATAATTGAAAAAAATCAAATAAAACACCTACTTTTTTTAATATAACTTCTTTATTATATTAACAGTAAGATACAAACTGTATTATGGATTATGTATGTGATTATTTTTATTTATTTTTTAAATGCAATCAATTTTTATAATAAAATAACTTTAAAAAATCATTGTTTGAGATAGCATATTAAATTAATTATTAGATTTCTTATTTATATTTTCATATTATACTGATTTAAAATTAAAATGCTTTCTAGGAATAATAAATGACACATAATCCATAATACTCCGTAATCCGCACATCATTTGGTCCCAGCTTGTGCGGATTATGGAACTTTGACTGTATATACATTTGAAAAATCATAATTTTACAAGTAAAAGTAAAATATTATGGAATTAGTGAAATTTCCAAAACTTTTTGGCGACCTTGAGAGGACTTGCGAATATTTTTTTCGAGTAGAAAATGTACAGAAGATCTTAAATTCGCCATGTTAAACTTTTTAGGGGGTAAGAGTCAAAATATTTAAAAATTTATATTTTTGAGACACTCTACTTCACATTAAACACGTCACATGTGTTTGCTACGTCATCGAGGGAGTTTGATGTTTCATTCCTGTTTTTATCAATATTTTGCTAATTTATTTATTTTTCTGTTATTTAAGATAAAAATTATGTCAATTTGTATAATCCGGTGAGCAAGCAGTCTGGCAATTTATATAATTTTGCGAAATTGGTCGATAGGATTTCTTTGTTAGATGGGCGGAAGTGATAAATCAAAGCAATATTTCTGTCACATTTTTTTTCCTATTTCATTATTTTTTTCATGTAACCGATTCACTCATTTTTTATTTAAAATATCACACTTATATTTAAAATTGGAACGTTTGAAATTCGTGGCTTTTGCTTATTCCTAAAAAAAGGGAAAGAAAAAGTAATAATACAGAAAACCATGACACATAGTTTGGTACTACTTGGTTAACCCGCCGGCCAAAACTATCACCAAAATTTACGATTAAAATACCAATAATACCTTACTGTACATATCACATTCACTCGATATTAAACAAATAAAGAATACTGCCCAGTTAAATTGATGGCATTGAGCTCAAGGCTACAAATACTAATTGCACATTAAAGCCTTATATTTTCAAGGGTTAATTCCGTTCGAAAAAATAATTAAGAAGGGGAAACAGCTCTCCCCTTTCCTCTTTTTTTATACTTAATCATTGAACCTCCTATACTATCAAAGACATGCTTTATCATATAAAAAATCTATATCCAAAATTCAGAGCAAATTAGATAATTCTTAATAAAAACCCATTTAGCATTTATATAATTTAAAAAAAGTTATCCCCCTCTTTTATACTTAACCATTAAACTTCCAAAACTATTCAGAGATTTGAACGAAATCTGAAAATTCTGCTTGAAAAACCCATTTATATAAATTAAGGGGGGGGGGCATTAGAGCCCCTGTTCCCCCTATTTATACTTATTCAATGAACACCTAATAACAGTCACGGAATCGCCTCATCAGAATGATCCTAATCTAAATTTTGAACGAAAACTTAATTCTGCATGAAAATCCCATTTATATCAACTAACGGGGGGGGGGGCATTAGAATCCCTGTTCCCACTATTTATACTTATTCAATGAACACCTAATAACAGTCACAAAATCACCTCATCAGAATGATCCTAATCTAAATTTTAAACGAAAACTTAATTCTGCATGAAAATCCCATTTCTATCAAATAACGGGGGGGGGGCATTAGAACCCCTGTTCCCCCTATTTATACTTATTCAATGAACACCTAATAACTGTCAAGGAATCGCCTCATCAGAATGATCCTAATCTAAATTTTGAACGAAAACTTAATTCTGCATGAAAATCCCATTTATATCAACTAACGGGGGGGGGGCATTAGAACCCCTGTTCCCCCTATTTATACTTATTCAATGAACACCTAATAACAGTCACGGAATCGCCTCATCAGAATGATCCTAATCTAAATTTTGAACGAAAACTTAATTCTGTATGAAAATCCCATTTATATCAACTAACGAAGGGGGGGGGGCAATAGGACCCCTGTTCCCCCTATTTATACTTATTCAATGAACATCTAATAACAGTCACGGATTCGCCTCATCAGAATGATCCTAATCTAAATTTTGAACGAAAACTTAATTCTGCATGAAAATCCCATTTATGTCAAGTAACGGGGGGGGGGGATTAGAACTCCTGTTCCCCCTATTTATACTTATTCAATGAACACCTAATAAAAGTCACGAAATTGCCTCATCAAAATGATCCTATATCTAAATTTTGAACGAAAACTGTTAATTCTGCATGAAAAACCCATTAAATCAATTAAGGGGAGGGGCATGAGCCCCCCGTTCCCCCTGTTATACATATCGAATGAACTCCAAAAACTAATCAGGGAAGCGCCTTCTCAGGATATACCTATATACAAAATTTCAAGTGGATCCGATATTTTTATCATGAGTTATCGCGTTACGCACATACGAACAAACATACAGAACGGACGGGCACATAAGCTCTCAGGCTATGTAGCCTGTGAGCTAAAAACCCGTGTTTGCTTTGCCAACAAGTGATTTTAAATTTGACCTGTGATTTGTGTTTTTTTAATGTTTTGCTATTTAATTTGTTATTTTATTATTTAAAATAAAATTCACATTAATTTATATAACTTTGCTAATAACTTGGTGATTTCTATAATTTCGCGAAATTGGTCGACGGGATAACCAAATAGTACCCTTAATTTCAACATCAAAGCATTGTTTTAATTTACCACACTGAAAATAAAAAGTGTTAAATGGTAAGTTAAAAAATGGTATTGATGAGATTTGCATCTGGCTAACATAAAAGTACCAAGAATCCTTTACGATTATGGGAACTTTTATGTAGTTTTATTCGGAAAAATAATTTTGTTTTTTTTTAAGAAAAGGATTCTTTGCATAGAAAAAGCGAAGACATATATGACATTCACGTGATTTGCACAGTTATAATAAAAATGAAATGATGGCGATGGAACAGTATTTGGCGATTTATTCCTTGCACTTGGCTAAAATACCAAAATGGCTGCTTGATGTATAAAAAACAAAGTGATCAGCTCAGAACGATTGATGGGAGTCAGATGATTAGGCTATCATTATAGAGATGATAGGAGGCAATAATGCAGTGTCATAAAAAGTTATTGTATTTGATGATGTAGAACACAAATAAGAAGCAAAAGAAACAAGACCTTAGAAACAAAGTGCATGCTTGATTAGCTCATAAAACTATTATTTATGAATTGAGTAAAGATGACGAATCAATATTCTATTAATTATTTATATAATTTTAGAAAAATACTCAGCTCATGCTGGGTTCAAAGAATACATGATAATGAGACTTGCTTTATCTGAATCCTTTGAGTTTTTTAAGAAGAAAATTTAACAAATAAGTTTTTTTGCACAAAAATATTTTTAGTAGTATTTCTTTTCCGATTTTAAAAGTGTTACTTCAATAAAACCTTGCCTATTGCGTAAAAAAAGAGATACATTTTATCTTTTTCAGGTGACATTAAATTTGAATTTCAGGGGAAAGTTACTTTTCAGTAAAATAACAAAAACTAAAACTATCAAAAAGTTTTATTGAAAACTAATGAACATGTCTAGAGTTACTGCTTTTTATCAAAATGACAACTGTGACAATTATGGAAGAATTTTACAACAATTAACAAAGAACAAATTAACTAAATGCTAAACCAAAAAAGATGTGATAACAGTAAATGCAACGACATATACAGGGTTCATGCTCAGATTTAACATAACAAAAATAGAAGAGATTTTCAAGATGTATCTATTTAGTGTGTAAAAAAATGTTTTTTTTTTTCTAGTTGACAATGTCAAGAAAATTCTTTGTAACGCATTTCAGAAAAAAAAGGATTTTATTCTGTATGTGTCAAGAGATGCTTTCTTAGATAACTATTCCGAGAAAATTTCTTGGAACATATTTCACAAGTAAAAGGTTTTTCTCCTGTGTGAGTCAAGATATGTTTTCTCAAAGTACTTTTATCAGAAAATCCTTTAAAGCATACATCACAACCAAAAGGTTTTTCTCCTGTATGTATCAAGCGATGGGTTCTTAAGTCACGATTCTGAGAAAATCCTTTGGAACATATTTCACAAATAAAAGGTTTTTCTCCTGTGTGCGTCAAGAGATGGCTTCTTAGATGACTACTCCGAGAAAATCTCTTGGAACATAATTCGCAAGCAAAGGGTTTCTCTCCTGTATGCGTCAAGAGATGACTTCTTAGATTATTATTCTGGGAAAATCGTTTGGAACATATTTCACAAATAAAAGGTTTTTCTCCTGTATGCTTCAAGAGATGGGATCTTAGAATACTTTTCCGAGAAAATCGTTTGGAACATACTTCACAAATGAAAGGTTTTTCCCCTGTATGAGTCAAGAGATGCCTTCTTAAATTACTATTATCAGAAAATCCTTTAGAACATGCTTCACAAATGAAAGTTTTTTTCCCTGTAACAGTGGAGGAATTTTTTTCCTTATCTCCATTTTGAGGAACAAAGTGCTGTTCACTGGCAGAATTTTCCTCTGTCCTAATCGATGACATTTTCTTAAATGAATAATTTAAAACAGCAACTGCTTCGTTGTAGCAGTATGATGAGATTGTTCCTTTTTCATCTATAGAAATGACTTACTGAACTTCAGCAAAAAAAACCAGTTTTATCTACCTAAGAAAAATCATAAATAAGAAATTTTAAAATAAACTGTACTAAATTTAAATGTTAATTAAAATAAGTTTCATTTTTTAAAACAGTACAAAATTCACAATTAAATTCTCACATTATATATTCTTAGGTACTATTTAATTTGATAATTTTTTCATAGACTAGGGGCTCTGCTCTTATGCACTACGCTCTTCAACCCCTGTCTTGTCTCTAAAAATCAGTTAATTTATTCAGCTTTAAAAAATTTATAGAAGATTAAAAACAGTTGCAATTGCCCAATAAATGGGTAATTATTCTTTTGCACTTTACAGTGGGGGTTTAAGACTGAATGAGCTGCTGTTAAGGGCTGTCTTTGCCTTTGATTAAATATGATTATTTAAACATTTCAAAATGCTTAATCAACAGAATCTTAGCTTCTGGGTATTTTTAAGTTGTTTTTATGGCTTTAAGTAAGTGATTCTTAAACGTAATATTTTAATTCTGACGTAATTTCCATTAAACTTTTCTTTTCCTTTTGTAACATTCACGGGAAAATATTTTTTATGGAGAAAGGAAATATTTTTGTACTGTCTTATTTTGTTTTTAAAAATTTGACACAGTTCTTCTCCAATTAAGATTTTAAATGCATATTAATGCATTTTTTATTTTAGAATTTTCTTTCTCTTTTTAAATTCACATGCAAATTGAGTTTTTATGCTACAATTTTTGATATACAGGGTGATTCAGCTCGTCGGTGACAAACTTTAAGGATCGATAGAGCACACCTAGACGAACATTTTTTGAATAGGGAATGTAGGGTCCCTGACGCGATGGTAAGGCGCTAGGCGCTTTCGAAAATTTGGGTGCCGAAATTCGAAACGTCATAAAAACTAGAGAAATGGTTAGATTTTCTTGCTTGTTGCGTCGAAATGATTCTGTTTGTTTAGACTTTCTTCAGTACCAATTTGATAAGCGTATCTCTTAAAACATGGATAGGGGGCGCTGCAGACTTTGGAGAGCTAGACAACAACTTTAAGCCCGTTATTTTGATAATTTAACACATGCTCGCCAAAGTTTATACTCTAACTTAAAGTTTGAACCCAAAAGTAGAGTCCTGCAAAAAAGCGTAAGAGCCGGAATAAAATGTCAAAGTACAGGGTGGTCGAAACTCGAAGGCTCCTAAGAGATAAACAAACAGATTTCTTGACTTATGGCATGCATTTTCATGATTCTGTTTGCTGGGGCTCTCTGAAACTCAGTTGAACGGTACAAAAAGAAACATCGATAGGGGGCGCTTTGGGCAAAAAACATAATTCGTTGACATTTCGGACGCTAACTGGAAACGGGGCGCTACGATCAGTTAGTAATAATGAAAACACATTTTCTACCTCTGCTCAACACTTCTGAATAAATTTAGACCAAAAACATCAATGATACTGGAAATTTATTTACAAAAAATAACACTACAGAAGATGCTCGAAATTTCGACCTTGGGCCATGATGCAGGCTTCGCACCTCCGTCGCATTGAGGAGTGTGTGTTTCCAACAATGCCAGGAGTATCTCTGATCTGCCCTGCAGCTGCCACAATGCGCGCCACAAGTTCTTCAGCACTGCTGACAGGTGTATGGTATACCTCGGCCTTCAGGTAACCCCAAAGGAAGAAATCCAAGCAGGTGAGGTCGC